>OX596209.1:7944922-8064977 GCA_951394215.1 Glyphodes perspectalis | reverse complement strand
TGTTAATTCGGTTTCCCGTGGTCTGGGATATTGCAAGACCCGCGGATAACTTCACCTGGATCCCCAACACAAACACTTGTATAGCAGTGCGTACCCATTCACCGTGGTCCAAGGTAGCGCATAGCGAAATACGTCAAAGTGCCTGAGCACGCTCTGGTAATAACAACACCATTTTTACCAAGTAATTCACGTTTTAGTATCCTAGCTAATCCTATTGCGCGTAAGCTTCGAGAAATAAAAATACATGAAATTTATAGAAAAAAATTTATACCGCTTTGTGTATATTACCCTATTTTAATAACTAAATCAAGAAGCGTTCAGAAAGAGAGATTATCATCTACTTTCACACTATTTCATAAATATAATAAACTCTCTTTCCAGAAGAATGTTCGTAGCTGAGGAAGAATGAAGTACGACGCCACACGGCGTGTCGAAATCGAATTTCATGCTAGTCCACTATTGTAACGGAGTATCGAAACGACGGCCATATCTGGGACTGCGCTCGGAGGCACTCACCAAAGTCTTTAGTCGCCCGCGGGCCACTATATTATCACTTCGATAATCATAGTACTTACAGTATTTATTTCGTATTAGGATTAGTTTTTAAGCTACTTTTTACTACTATTTTGCGTACGTCACCGACTCGACGGCGATTGTATATTTTTGACTTTGTTTGCGACTGATTTTTTTAACGGAAACTCTTGTTTTATCGGAATTGTTTGATCTGTTCTGGAACGCAGCTAGTTCTTTATGGGGCACATATCAAATGTGACTGTATTTGGCATCACTAACGTGTTGTGATGGACAACAATTATGAATGTTCGCTTATAAACGATGGGGCCCCTGTTGATCGGGTGCCGGGCTGAACATGGCGGTAGCTGCCCTTCTAGAGTGGATGTTGTTTATATCAGAGGCGTTATGCGATCATACTTTGAAATGAATGTTTTCAGAAAATTACATAACTAGTACTTGTCACTACTACTTGGTTTTTAAGTAGAAATTGAAATTCCTATCACAATTGCTTTGTGGTAATAGTTAATATCTTATTTGAATTATCCAGCGAATATTTCATTTTACATTTATCCTTATTCACTTTTAATGTTATGCACCATATAAACTACTTAACACAAACAAATCTATTGTCTTTAGGCATCTTCGTTCACAACAACTATAGGTACTAATGGAAGACCTTCACGTTACACAACCGTGCCTTCCAAAACTAGAAACAAAGGATTTTGTTAGTGACAGCTGTCCGAGACACGATATCTGAAATTTAAATTCTAGTAAATTATACGTTAATCCTCTTTCAAATTGCGCAGGTTTGCGGTCCTTCAATGGAACTGCTTATTTTAGCTTTAAACATACGGGCGTTGAGAAATATACCTATTCAGGTCAGTTTGGTTCTTGTTAAACAATGATATAAAATCTAAAGTTTAATACCCTTAATGTGCTGTGATGCAATCGGTAAGGTGACTAATAAATTCTGTTTAGTCGTCAGTTAGATTATAAAAAAATATTTAACACGTATTTTTTTTATTTATTTGTGAAACAAACATTTGAAAGTCATACATTCGTAAATTTTTTACTAAATAATGACGTTGCAAGCCCCCACTCCAAAACTTTGATGCTCTTTATCTTTGTGATTTTTTGGTAATTTGATAAGGCGAAAAATATTTTTCTAGTATTTTTGTATCAAAGTCAAAGTCAAAAGTCAAAGTCAAAGTCAAAATATTCTTTATATATATAGGTTTCAAAGAAACACTTATAAATCGTCAAAAACAGTTCAAAGAGATATGATTCTACCACCGGTTCGGAATGTTGCATCTACCGAGAAGAATCCGGCAAGAAACTCGGTAGTTACTTTTTTCAACAACAGTATTAACAAAGTTATAAGAATCATATTTAACTTTGAACCATGTTTCAAAGTGGGCCTGGTTTGTAATAAGATAATCTGGTTTGAAATAGTATAATCTAACGGACGGACTAAATAGAATTATATTATATTATATAGTAGTTTTTTAATGTAGTCATCATCCCTATTGTGTTTACGGATACTTTTAATTAACCAATTTTAGACTTACTTATCAAAAATACTACTTAAGACCAATTTTCATGGCTCTGATATAAACTACATTCAAATTAGTTACTATTATTGAAGTCTGTGTGTTATGAAGGTACACATGGCATATCTCTCTTCCCGAATTATATTTAATTTTACGTTGTGTGCCGTACCAACAATTAATAAAGGCGCATAATGGACTGCGCTTTAATGTGTTTAACAAAATTCTTGTTATCTTTTGGTTATTAGGTATATTTACTTTTAAAAAATAATTTAAGTCAAAATTATAATTTTCTGGTCTTACTAATAACAAGTGTATTTATTAAATATTGTACGAGTTTTATATGATTCGTTGAATATTATTCTTTAATGTTGCATCTCATTGCTTATAGGCAAAGGCACTATAAATATTTATAGGCGGTCCCCCCGCCGTAACTAGTCTAGCGACTGTGGCATTTATTTATTCCTATAAAATATTTTACGTATCATATCTTAAATTTCATCAAGAGAGAAATTGAACAATCTCGCTTAATAAATAAGACTTCTCGACAATATTTTGATAACTTAACTTTACGGCCACCGCGTTCGTCGCTCGGTCTATATAATATTTCGCGTTCTATGTAGTGAACTAGTAATAAAGTAATCATGTTTTGCTTTCCAATTGGTCAATATTTCACTTATATCATTTATATATATTGTATAACTTAAACGTTTGGTAAGTATAATTATTAGCTTTGTGATGTTTTTGAAGTTATCAAGATTATCAATCTTTTGCGGTAATCTACAATTAAAATCAGTTAGTATTTTTTTTATTTACGACTATTTGGGAGTTTGAAAGATTACTGCTATAATGTTTACGACTACTGAGTAATTCAATAGCATTAATAGATACTTTTATATCGCCTATGACGAGTAATATCGCCTAATGAGGAACTTAGAAGTGGGTTAGGGTTCTAACATGTTAAAATTGCTCACTGTTATGACATGCTAAAATAGAATGCTTTGTAAACAATCACAAAAATGCAACATTAGTTGAGACGGTTAAACAGCCTTGCAAATCATTATGACGGTTTCAAACACGATTTATATTCGCTGGGATGCCTGTTTGTTACGTTTCTAGTGACTATGAAACACCATGCAATGTATAAAAATATAGTTGCACATAGACACTTATTCAACGTTCTTATAATCAAAAACTACAAATTGACACGCTGGTCCCTATAAATCCAGATAAACCAAGAAAATTTATTGTAAAACTTACAATCTAAAAAGTGTCTTCAGAACAGAGGTTTACGACACAACTTCACTTGCTCAATCATAGTGTCATTGTCACGAGAAGGCAAGTATAATTTATATATGCTATATTTATACTAGCAAATGAGGTATAAATGAAACGGGACATATTTCGCGTCCACATGTTAAAATATTATTTGTTTGTGTAGATCAAGTATTAGGCCGGATAGCAAGTCAATTACGTCATAAGATAAGCCAGAGCTTCTCAAAGTGAGTGCAGCTGCCCTGGGGCGCTGTTAGATTTCTTGTCAGGTTTAACTGAATAATTGATGCCATTTCCATGTCTGATCGTGTATTATACCTACATAATTTTATAAATGTGCAGTAAACTTAATAAGTTCGGGAACCCCTGCTATTATCTTATAGCAAAACGCTCATTCTAATATCTCAATACAAATTTGAAACCCGACTCTTATGTTCACTAGTACAAGGTTCCTTAATATAGGTCTTCGTCTTACGATCATAAGAAGTACGTGAAAATAACGGTGTTTGATTTTATTTTCACTTTATCTGTGTGATAAAATAAAAAAAACATTTGAATAGTAATTTACCTTGGATTCGATAGGTTTTATTTTAAAGAACATTTTATAGAACATTACACAGTAGTAACTTAAGCTATTGTAAATGCATTCTCAAATACAATTTCCTTTGGCATACGTGTTTTATGAATAATAGACAATAAAATATTACGATGTGTAAACCAGGAAATAGGTAACACTTTAGTAATAATAAAAATGTACAATTATTTAAATAAATGTATTATACAGACAGTGAGTTACATCAAAACAAATATAATTATCTCTATTATAATGCCCTCAGTCTTTTTCAATATTAAACGCGTGTGGCTTTTGTTAAACGTGTAATGTATTTATTGTTAAACTAAACAATAGTTTATCGTGATCTGAAGAACAAATTGAATAATACCTACTAAGCTTCTCATTTATTTATAATCTGTTATTACATTGACTATTGTAAATGTATTTATTGTTCATTATTGCTCAATGGGAACTGTAACACCATATCACATAGGCAAAGCTTCCATTTTGCATAGTCTAGGGAAATATAAAAATTGAATTGTAAATTAAAAGAAATGTTAAGTGAAAGTAGTTGTCATATATCAGTCCCGAGCATTTTACAGTTACAATCATGTAAATATCACTTGTATGCATTGATAGCATGTCAAAATGGATCTTAATATATTTAATTATATACAACACGGTGTTATCGCAATCAATGATTATATAACAAAATACTAAAGTTTTCTTAAATACGCAGAAGATGTAAAGTTAGGTTAGTAAATAACTGCGTCATTTATTTACACTAAGGTAATCGTATTTTTTTTTACTTCAAGTTATTTTCATATTGAACGTTCTTGGTTTTCGAATACTCGTCATTGATAGCAGTGTGGAATCAATGAGGACCTGTATTTTTATTTTAATGCTTCCACCGATTTAGTTATTTAAACAATACTCATTATCATTATTAAAATAACTTTAGCTTATACAATAAGGTATAAATGTAAATCATATCGAATCTAATGAGTCCCTACAGTTTCGATTTTATACCAATATTAAAATTTATGCATTGTTATAAAAGCAAATAAAATACGCTATTAACGTTCATGATTGAATCTCAAATAAATACTTAATAGATAATTTAACTAAGATACAGCTCATTTGGTTATCATTAAAATATAATTAGATTTTTATCAAAATTAAACATTATAATACTGAGCGTCTGTACATAGCTTCTTTTGAAATTATTGTACTTTATTTGTTAATTCAACCAATGGCTAATATTTTTTATGTCGTCATTTTACAGGTCTATCAAGTGTACAGCTCATTAATTCAATCTTAAATATAAAGGTTTAAGAAATACTAGAAATACACTAACATTTACATCATAAAGTTTCCAAGTTTTACTATTATGTTTATTATAATGATAATAGTATACAATTATTGTCGTCGTATGTGCGAAATGAGGCTTTTAATTTGGCAGTTAATCCATAAACTAGGTGAGATAATTTACTAAACGTTATGAAATAGTTGTTATGTAAAACTAAATTATATATGGTTAAAAATATATAACATCAAGTCAGCTTTAAATATATATTTTTTAATTTTGTTTGATCTGAGAAAAAATCCTATAAATATTTTGATTACCTTACCTAGATAAGAAGAGGTATAATTTGATTCCATACTTTTTAATGACAAATGTATGAGTCGTCTGCTTTAAAATTACATTAATAAATAATAATTTGGAATTATTTAGACCTTACTGCTCGGTGATAAGATTCAGTTTGAAATCATTATTGTAAATCTAAGGGTTAATCATATATTTCTTTTCGAGTGTGTAAGGACTTTTCCGTGTACCTACATGTTTTCCCCAAATCAAAATCGTCAATGATATCTCTACTCGCTCAGATAGATTTTATTATCGCTGTTCTATTTCAAGTTATTACATGTCTAATACTTTTTATTTGTTTACGCGCTGTTTTATGGTTACCAGCCATGTACTATTGTATAATTATGTATGTAATTGTTGAACTTTAAACTTAGAACTGATACGATACAAGGAAAATGATTCGCAATCGCTCGCTTACTCTAAGCGTAGTATTGGAGGCGAGAGTAGTTTTAGTAAGAAAAAATGGAAATACCAATATTGCTACTTATAAACACATAATAATGCATTAAGCCAGATTTTCTCAACATTAAACACTAATGAGCACTGTTTATCACAAGATTGAACCAATTATTTGTAGTATAAGTACTTACGTAGAGACTTTCATACTTAATTGAAGCTAATATGATCTGATGTTGAGAAAATCGACAATCATATAATCATTTGGTCTACAGTCGTCCCCAGTTCAACATTTGACTAAAAACTGCGTAATGAAATTTCAAATGGTAAAACTAGACCATATGCCTACTGGCTTTATCGCAATAAACATTATTGTAATGCAATCCATGTACCATCATATCTATGTCTCATCAAGATCCTTTTGGCCCTGAAATTCTCTGACGCAAATAGTGACCGCATGAACATGTACAGATAGTACCACTAACGCATACGTTTACGTTATATACAACCTTACCCCTTTTTAACAACATAAATATTTCCTCTGCGTGACAATTATGTGGAAAAATCTGCTACTTGGTACTCAAGTCTGTAATGTCACTCTTTAGACCGGTATACTTTACATACATGTTAGAGGATTTATTCAGAGTTAAGAATGATTGTATCACTGTAAGTTGCGTATAGTTAATTTGCTAATATCAACGATACAGTTATTAAAAAAACACTTTCCCTTTTGAAAACTTATATTGATAGGAAATATTGTCAAATGAATGATTATCACAAATTTCATCCTAATGAGACTTTTATTTTGTTTTTGTTTCATGCGTCTGTTGAACCTTCTCCAACCTTTTTCTAGTAATAAACACAGTTTAGATGTATTACTTTGTCGTCACAAACCACGCGTCACTGCCACTGCCTTAACTGTCGTGCGCATTTATGTGTTTACACAAACCGAAGCTTTGTATCAGTTGCTGATTCGAACATGCTGTTTTGGGGCAAGTCAAATGTATATGTATCATCCTAAGCATCCTAAGTCATAATAAGCATTACCTTTTTCCATATCTATGTGTTGACTCCATTGTGTGCATCTTTTTACAAGGTTGCAGTTATATCACATTTAAAAAAAATCCTTAATAGCCAAAATTATTATAACCATGTATATTTTTAATAATGAAAGATGCAATTATAAAAAATACATGAAACACAGTTACAACAGCAGATTGGTACAAAAAAAAATATTTAGCAGAAAGATAATATTTTTTGCATAATTAGATTATAGTAAATCCAAAATATAACGTTTCTTTTCTCGAATAAAATAAATCTATTTTGGCAATACTATTTTTGACAAAATTGAATGGAATTGATTCAAGTAACTCTGTTAAATGTGTGTAATCATAAAAGTTGAATTAAAAATCTATTTATCAAAAGCTGTGAAACTGTACTTAAATTAACTACCACGGAGTATCTCAGTGTATTGTCGATAATGTCACTTTTGTGCAGAACACAATAAAGTTAAAACTAAAACAATTACCCTTGTTTAATTTTACCTTTGCTCCTTCACAATGCCACCTTACTTACAAAATGATGTAGGTAGGTACCTAGATGACTACGACGACTGCTTTCAGGTCGTAACTTGTTTGTCACATGTAGTGGTAAAATAAAAGACATTCGTTATTTATAAATGTAAAATTTTATTAGTATAATATTAAATTTTGTCAATAGATCCAAAAAGAAATTCATGATACATCGTTTCGTAAGTAATTTTGTTTAATCCTTTCATTGTCTTAAAATATTCAAATGTTATATGTATACTTACAATATACAATAAGTAAAGGAAAATAATGAAAACACC
Source organism: Glyphodes perspectalis (assembly GCA_951394215.1). Classification (NCBI taxonomy): domain Eukaryota; kingdom Metazoa; phylum Arthropoda; class Insecta; order Lepidoptera; family Crambidae; genus Glyphodes; species Glyphodes perspectalis. The sequence continues at coordinate 8,057,196 of OX596209.1, read as the reverse complement.
CAAAGGACAATGAACCTGTTTAACGTTTGTTACAGTAGGTATAAGAAACTTCCGAGACCAACCTTTGTGACACAGATCAGTAACGTATCTTGTATATTTGTGCCCTAGATATAGACGCACGAGAAATAGGTCAGCAATTGTAGAACATGTCGTCATAAAAATACTGCGATGCATTTAAATTATAGATGTGACCCTGCCATGCATTTTACGACTGCGGCGACACAAGATAGACCGAACAAACTGAATTACAAAGACATGAAAGAATCATTGATCATTCTAGGAAAATTGGGTGGCAGGGGGAATATTGACTGCGTTAACCTTCCCCCTATTGCTTTGACTTCGACCTCGTGAGGTCACGGCCATGATTGCAAGGGAAACAAGTAGTAATAATAATATAGGTACGGACATATTAATAAAAAGGTGGTAAATAATAGCTTGAATCATCCATCTTAACGAATACTCACGAAGATGTAAAGACTTGAGCATGCAAGCAAGCTTGAGCAGAAATATTGCCGCTGTAAACGACAACGAAATTGTTGCGGCATACATTTGAAATAGTTATATATTATTTAAACTGTCTCTAAAACTTTACGTTTTAGTATTCTTATTTATTGAACTGCTATTTTATGTACAGATAAAAATATGAACATTCTGAAAATCACTTCATTTAAGTATATTATTTAAATTTAATACACTGCTCATAATCACGTGCCAGCTTACGTCACAAAACGCTAAATAAACAAAATATCTTGTGGTGAATGACTTCTTAAGAGTTTGTTAAATCGCGAATCGTGACGTTGATTACGTAAACCTTGTAAAACTTCCTGTTAATATTTGCCTAGGTACATAAAAAATAAAAGCAATTCCTTAAATTGGATGTCCTTATAAATAACTCAAAATAGCTGACAATCACCTAATTTAAAATAAGAATCTTGCTAGAGTATCGGATGCCTAGTCAAACATATCACACGACACGGTCGTTCGCTTTGCCGGTCAAGGGCGAATCTAAAAAATACCTATAAACAATGAATCTGATGGAATTTGACGGCATATTTAGCATCATAGTAATTTAGATACAATAGTGTAGATGATACCACCAATCAATAGACAGAATTTATGAGATATCAATACGCAATGCTTCTGTAGTGTGAAGATACCTTAATATATAGTGGCACAGTAGCAACTGGTCAACTAGTTAATTCATTTTAATGAATAAATGAATACAAATAATAAATTATTTATATTCGGTTTTTAGAATATGAATCTTTAATTGAGAATATGTCGGACTCAAATATATGGTTAAGCATTTTTTAAATCAAACATCAATTTGAGAAGTTCTAAACTTGAAGATTCTCAATTCAGAAATCAGCGCATATTAAGATATATTTATAAAATTTTCTTAACAATCATTGGTGTATAGAGTTGTCGTCACTATTTGTATCTCACACTAATGGATTTACAATATTGGCGTAAATTTTTTGCGAAATCAAAACTCTAAAAAAATTCAGTCGAATTGAGAACCTCCTCCTTTTTTTTGAAGTCGGTTAAAAATTAAATTCAAATACAAAAAAAAGTTTGACAACTGCAGTTTACTTTGTCATTGTTCTACAATTCAAAATGTGACAGTGTCAAATATCCAATTCTACACTGACGCTACAAATAACCCTATCACATTTTCAACGAGTGTTCCATAGCTGTGTAATTGACTTGTAAATTAGCACAATAAGCCGTAGGTAATGCGGGCGTCGTATTTGCGTCTCGGCGCATACGCTTGACCACATCTGAATGCAAACGTCACTGGAGTATTTACATACACATACTGCCGTTCAAGGACTTGAAGAGTTATGGAGGTAGCGGACACGTCAACCATCAATTGTTTGAAATTAACATTTAAAATCGAATAAAAAATTAGAATAGAAGTGATTGATTAATTTTTTTAATTATTTTTGTATTTAACAATATTTTTTTTATTTAAATTGATTTCAATTAGCAAAAATATTTATTCTTAACTTTTTTTAACGTATTTTGTCATGATTCGCCATGACACGTTATAATTTTGTAATAATAAAGTAAAATTATTCAGTTATTTTGTGGTCGTCAGAGTGAGTAGGTACTTCCATATTCCTTCTCCTTATTCCCTGAGAACCTAAGCCCTTTTTTTAAGAACCAACCAAACACACATTATTAAACAATTGTTCAGTTCTTAGTCCAGGTACTCATTTAGATTTAGAATCGCAACATATATTGGCCTTGTAGCAAAATATCGATTGGGTACCCTAGCCACCATGCCACTATTCTAAGCTTCATAAAAAAATAAACATACCATTGAACGTCCTGTATAATTCATTACGTACATTATGATGCCGGCCGGTAAGGGAAACACTTGAAAGGAAACTTATCATACACACATATTAATTATACCTACTTAACTTACAATTTTAACAAGAGATCAAACACGTCTTGAGGCAGTCATAAATTGCGTCACGCTAATAAAAAATAATAAAAGGAATGAAATCTAGACGTAAAATATCTACCAAATCTAGACCACTCATTTGAATTTAAGATATCCCAAGGAATGATGGTTAATTTTAACTGGACACAATTTAATGAGACTAGTCATTTAAGTATAAATATAAGAGTTTTCTTAAAACAAATATTTTCCTAAATTATTTTTAATTAAGAGTGATGACAGTCTGTAATAATTACAAAAAATAAGTATTACGTGATGCAATTCACACTCAACCCTTGTTAATAATTTTGTAAGCTGAAAATAGTACTTGCAACTATTTTATAGTTTTGGTAAACATGTAAACTTCTCTTAAAATATAAACAAATATAATATAAATATATACAACTATAGAAAAATAAATGCCATTGACAAGATGCTTCCATTGTATCAAACAAAAGAGAACTCCATTAAACAATGCTTAGTCCGACGCTTACGAAAATAGAAAGTTAAATGCTATTTGAGTTTATATTAACACTTAAATGCCTTGTTTATGTTTACAAAAAAAAAACAGTAATGTTGAGCTTGCTATCGTATTTCGCACTTACGCTCGTTAAAATGCAGAATTCTGGTGTTCAAAAGTGAGGATAAAGTAAAACATTTACTTGTAACAATGAGCTCAACACTCATTTCTTTGTCATATATTCATGTTAAATCACAAAAAAATACTCCGACAATGTTTTAGTATATTCTCACTTTAATAATTTAAACAAAAATGCGCATGACTACCAGACCAGCCAAAAAATAAAATGCGCCAAACCTATATCTTAATTTCAAGGGCATTTCACTACTATGAAAAAAAAGCACAGCTGTTTTCAAGAACAGCCAAACTTAATCCAATGTAGCAAAACTTAATTATCTTAATTGACCCACCGGGCAACAGTTCAGGACAAAAGTGCATATACTAAAGGTCATCAAAACGGGGTTAATGCCAAATAGCACACACGTTTTTGGCGGTCCCTGCGGTTTAGGCTTAACTAGGATTGGTCGTTTGCGTTCGGACTGCGGGTACGCTGGTTTCAGAGCTATATGTATTTGCTGTGTTGCGAATCCTTGATTCACAGAGCGCTGGCGCTATGGGAATCGAGCATTACGTACTGTAAAAATTCATGGCAATGAACTCAGAAATTTTAAATATTTTTTTTCCAACGACAAACTGATTATACTGAGATGAATTTCGACACAGGATACAATAATTAATAAGATCGTGTTTATCTTTCAATTTCATTTCAAAATAAACAAATAAAAAATACGATTCAATAAATGACACTGGATTTGCTTAATTAATAAGATACTATTCATTTTTAAATTGGGCGAATCTAGCCGTCATAGAATGAAAATTAAATATCATTCTCATTATTTCCACACAGTCCTACAATATTCGCTCAAGCATCATTCACAAAACTCTAAAACCAGCATTCTACCACCACCCTACTTCCCAAACTTGGCAAGCGTCTGCTTGCAGTCATCAATGGTCTTCTTGAGGCGCTCCACAGTGGCCGAGGTCTGCTTGGAACCCAGCAGGCGGGTACAGCTGGCGATGGTGGTGTAGTATCCACACACGTTGTTGAAGACGCGGACAGCCCGGTCGCCGCACACGAATAGATACTTACCGCTCGCGTCGAACTTCATGTAGTTTATGAGACCTGAAAGGAATTAATGGCATTTATTAGCCTTTTAGTATAAAGAACCAAACCTAAAATATACGAAGCCCTGTTGCTCCTTTGAAGAGCCCAAGGCGCAACGGGACTGCCGACTCCGAAGCGGCAGGCGGAGGAGAGATGGTATTTATGTACCTAATATATATTGAGTAGAAATTATCATCAAACCTAAAACGAAATTAACAATTGTCATGTACATTAAATACACACACCTCTAAATGTAACTCATCTTAAAACTGAAATATACTATTTTATATATGAGCCTCGCCAAAACAACCTAAATACGACATATTTACAACCCAGCCATTAGAGTTTCAGCATTCATATTTTGGCTCTATCATTAGATTGGCATCGAAATCTCAATCACATGTACGAAAAAAGATAAATTGAACTCGTCTATTAGAAATTGATTAAAATAATCCCAATGTTGCAGTCCCATGTTGGTCTGGGACTTAAAAAGAATGTGCCAACTGTGGTTCTTGTCTCGCATGTCATAAATGGCGACTAATGGTTTGTCGGGTTTTGGGTGTGTGATTGTGTAGGCGACAAGCTAGCCTCTTGCCACTACTTTTTCACAATTTTCCATCTAACGCAGCCCAGTTTTATTTTTGGCTGAATGTCTGTCTACCCTTTCGAGGTTTACGGGCGTGATGTTATAAAAATAAAACATAATATGCGTAAGCTTGCACTTTGGAATTAGAGTACTTTTATTCAGTAGACAAGAGTATGTTGGATTTTGATCAAACAATTGATTAATATATTCCATGCCTATTATTTTTAAGACACAAATGAGGCTCTATTATATTATTCTCAAACACATCATTACAAAATATCCACACACATGACTCTTCAACCGAAGCGCTATAATTATGTTCCAATTAACCTTTAACAAAGCAAATTGTACGTACGAGTATATCTCATTGAAAATATCCGATAATACTCTTCTACTGAATGGTAGAACTCCATTTCAATGTTACTGAACAAAGCTAGCATGTAGGCGGGCACCTGTCTATAAATACCGCGTTTCCAACTATGCAGAGGTTTCAGGGAGAACTCAATTTCAAGAGCATTAATGCAATTCCACTCAGCAAATTGTCATTTCCAGCTACGTAACTTTGCTACGGGGCCGGCGCTTCGTGTCGTGGAATGCATGCGCGTAGCATCCGAGCGAAATTTAAAATCGACGTAAGGGGACTATGACGGAGACAACTTAATTGAGGTGTCAATTAGCGGTGAAGGTTCCCTAGGCACGTATTCCATGCAGGGATGTGCTGATAATTTGCTATTTATAGAAACACACCCACTACACACACGCGCCGCATTAATTATATGAACAGAAACGGGAAACACATGACGTAGAATAAAATGTAAGGATACTAAAGGGAAAAGATGGCAGGCTGAAAAACCCGAAGTCGCTTTTATAAAATGACAGGAGTCCACAAACCCACGCTATACCGTCGTGCGAGTTGAATAGTCCTTGACAAGCGTAGATTAAAAAGGGTCCAAATAAAACATCTAGAGTCGCCATTTTACGTAAGGCTAATTTATTGTGTATAAGCATTTTCCCGCGACTTTGCTTGCGTTAATGTACATATTATTATTTTTAGAAGACACTACACTACTTTTTGATTACCTTAAAATAATATCCCTTTTCTGCGCCCCTAACAATGTATTTGCAAAATTTCTCTCTTCAGGTCTAAATAAATAACCAAATTATAATAAATATTTGCCCTCATCACATAAGTATTGATCTGATTTCAATGTAAATATCATATGTACATACTATTATGGAAATCAGAATCAACTAATATATCGTCAACAACTATTTTCATTGTTTGATTGAAGACAAAACTCTGAACCATTGCAATGATGGTCCCTATTGAAAATAAAGAGTAGAATTTGATAACTATTCCTGGAAAGATCGCCTGGAGATATAGACACACGACATCTACAATTGAGGAAACAATTTAGACTAGCAACACAGTAATTAACGTCTGACAAGTTGCAATCACAGAAATCAGGACGTCAGTAGAATGAGCAGACATGTGCTATGCCAGGTCATTGAAATAAACTTGAAGGCTATGAACTAATACATCTGGCAGAATTATTAATTAATATTACAATACTAATATACATATAGTTTTACATCCATTTACATTAATCTCAAATAAATTAAATGCCTACTATATACAGTTTCGTAACCAAAAGTGGTTGCGCAAGAATTCGCTTTATATTACGTTTTGTATATATATGACACCTATTAATAATCCTACTACTAATTTCCTACGCAAGTCTTTCTTGATCTAAGCATATAGTCTAGATTTTATTAGGCATATCACAAAGTTTTTTTAGGAGAATATTTTGGAAAATACTCATTTTTGAAAAGTAGACACAGTTTACGATAAGTGTGATGATTAATATTTTCAGAATACTTTTGCAGTCTTAAAACAGAAACATCTTGTGGCTTTTGTTATGATGCAGATATGACTGTATATGGTTAAGATTAGTGCCAGACCAAACCTTCGTCTTTAGTTTTGGACACCTTTGATCAAATATAAAGTCTTTTTTAGGAAGAATTTACTGTTAGTCAGGATGAGGCCGATGATGTCAGCATAGTTGGTGTGGTAAAGTTTTCGGAAACTTTTGGCGAGTAAGGATAAGCACGTCAGCATATAAGGATGTTGTAGGCGATGTCCTCGGACAACATCGTGTGATGTAGACACTAGTGACGTCACTATCTATGGTACGTATTTCAAAACCTTGATTGAAATCCGAATTCGGAGAACAAAGCTCTATTCTTACCATGTCCATTTTAAACATAAAGTGGTAAGACTCCTTCCGCAAATAGGCTGGGTAGATTTATCAATAAAATCATAAGACATGCTTCTCACGAGGTCTTTGTAGAGTGCTTTGTAGTCAGTTATGTTGATGCTGTCATTCTAAGATAGATTACTCATGGCTTTTTTTAAATATAGAATAATCTAAAATAGGCGTATAGCATTGTGCATGAATGTATGTTCATCGGAAAATTATAAATCAAATAAGGACCTATAAAAGGTTTATAAGAGGTTGATAACCCTAAAAAACGACACGGGGCATGATAATCTGATATCAGGATTCTCTGGACCTAGTTAAGTAGGACACACGGTCTAATATTAAAGCATATTAGACCATTCCGTGCCACTGGTAATCCAGCTCCTTCAATTTTCCGCTTCTTATGTTATGTATCCGTGGTCATTGGAGCTAATCTGGTTTGCAGATATAAACAAAACTTTATGGCTTGGCTCGGCATCGCATTGATAAATGTGAATCTTCGTAAAATGTTGATAGTTGTATAACACGTTACGACTTATTTTGATTCTGTTATTCCACCCCAAGCTTAAGGCTGTGATTGGAGTAAACGTTATGTTTATGTTTTGGGCATTCAAAATGTTTAACAGTTATCAATTGTCATTTTGATTATCCAGATGAATATGTGTCTCTTATCTGTCCGATAGAAAGTTATAAAAAATAGTGACAAGTGGCTAGCTCGTGGCTTACATAACATACATATTAATAATCACAACCCCAACACCCAATATTCCATTAGTTTTATGATATGCTAGACAAGGACCACAGTTGGTACATTATTAAGTACCAGACAACAAGAGACAAATGTCATCATCCCTATTCCATTAACACACCTTAAATTTGAGTTAAGTCAAATAAGGCTTCCTTCAGGGATTGCGAATGTATTGATATGTATGTCTAATATATGCCATTAATATGTATGTATGTTCGCCACCTATATAACGCAATTTCGGCTGAAACGCCCATGCAACGTGCACCCGACTAGCCCAGTTCCACTTGACACGTGCAGCCTCTAAATAGCGCGATCGATAGCGTCCTCGCGTTGTTTTGTTTCAATAATTCAGAGTGCATCCGATGGCCTCGGTAATTGCATTAAATATACATCGGGCTTTTTCGCGAAAGTCCACATGGATGCGCAATTAAAACGGTATTCGTATTCCGTTTAGAATTATTTGAATGAGCTTTTGGGTTGGTACGTGACTGCAAGATATGGGAAGCTCATTGCTATATGTTCTGTAACTTTGTAAAACGACAAACTATGACGAATTGACTCAATCGTAGTAACTTTTATTTAATAAAGTAATTTTCCGTTCCCATCTGTCTGTCTGTGCATGCAGACTAATTTGACAAAAAACTGTAAGCTTTGCAAGCGGTATTCATGAATAAATAAAATTTTAAGACCTGCATCAATTGTATGTCTTGTTTTATGAATACTAGGTATTAGATATAAATACTTAAATACGTTGTATCTATCTATTTATTATATATAAATATCAGTGACTTGAATACAAAGAAATAAGTACAAAAGCCCATGTTCATCACATGGTTCATATAGCCCTGAGCGAAATTTTAAGCTCCAGCCAGGGTCCCTGACCACTCCAGCAATCGGCCTTAACAGATTTATAATGCATGTCTTTTGCCGAATATAAAAGTCTGTAGTTTAGAATCAGTACACTCGTCTCATTCGATACCGAGTACCCATATACAGAGAACTACACTCAAAAACCAGTACTAAAATGGAGTATCTACCGCATTAAAAAAGTTTTACTACAAAAACCCCTCAACCTTCATGGTCTGTAAACCCGGAATCGATACTGAGCTGACGTGGCGGGGTCGAGTCAGCTGTGAATAATAGATCATCACCTGGGGCGCCATCACCACTTGTCTGTAATCACCTTGCTACCGGCCGGACCTTTGATCATGGCTGACGGGGAAAATGTACTAAATGGATTGCACCTATGTATAGTTTGCTAATGGTAATTTCTTATTGAAGTTACAAATGTGAAATATTACTAACGTGATTACAGTCTACGACGTTTTAACGCAAATGTTGGAAATATTTGATGTTAACGGTTGTTAACATCAATTGTTGTAATTTTTTTTACTGAAATTATTAGATTAGATATCCATTGTCAGAATCTTTACATAGTGTTATAGTAGCTGTTTCTGTCTGTTTGATTTTATCTTTAAATGCAGCAATGAATGTTAATGCGGTTTTCACCAATAGAGTGATTCAAAAGGAAGGTTTATATGTATAGTTTCATATTGTTTTGTGCGCTAAGCAGTGGCAGGTTACAAGTAACTAATAAAATTAATGCAACGCTAAAAACTGTCTGTCAACTGTCTATATTTAATAATCACTTTGTCCTCTTTCGACGCCTTGCATCAGGCGAATTCATTTTCTTATATCAATGTCTTTGCGAATGTAAGACGAAACAATTACGTATTCCTTTTACGTTTTTTTTAATTGGACAAATTGCTCGTTATGTTTGATTTTATCTCATGTTTTTGTGTAACGACACGTATATTACGATTTCAGTCAAAAACCTGATTTGAATTTAAAATAGACACATCTATTTATGTTCGTTGCACAAAAAATAATGAGTCCTAAAAAAATAGGTTATAAAAGTCCGTGATTAGTAAAAAGTATATATGTATGTATGTATATATTGTATATTAGTAAAAGCAAAAGTATATGTTCGTTATTATTATTTCCGTTGTCAATAAGAAATCGCAAACGAATTTAAATGGCTACTTAATATTTGACTTTCCTATGTCTTTAGCAGTTACAAACAACACATTGTAACCTTTATTTCCACCTTTAAACAAGTACTTTAACATTCTAAAAATAACATTGTTGAATCCATTAAGCGTATTTGTAGTGACTAGGTGGATAGATTTTATGTGAGATAAATCATTTTCAGCACCGAGTTGTGAATGATGTGACAGGTTCGTTAAAATAGTTAACGAGGACGCTTAATGATTTTGGGAAATCTGTGTTTCGGTTTAGACGATCAATGCCCCTTTTTTGTCTTGAGAAAAGAGCATAGAAGTTATAAGGGGCTTCCATTAAGAGAATACCAATAAAAACACATAGATGTTCTGTTCTCGCCTTTTTTTAAGGCATCTAAGAGATCGATGTTACATTTTCACCTTGGAAAAAGATTTGCCAGAAGGGGGATTCGAACCCACACCCTCAGAGATGACCAGAACGGTCGCACTCACGTTTAGTGGGCAAGGTAACTTTGAGTCTGTCACCTAAGACCGCTTGGCCATCCTGACCCCCTCCCTCAGGCGCAACACATAGCACAGACTCTTTGAATTAACTCAAAATGAAACATGCCCAGAGAGGCAAAAGCGAAATACTATTCCCCTAATCCTGCGCAGTGTTCCAACAAAATTTTAAGAAGTGAGTTGAAACATCGACGCAATTTCGCGACGCAATGTTAGAGTTTCTTAAACACGTCTAGACCAGTTTCGTTAAATCTACGATTACGATCAAAACAGACTTACAAAGAATGGTACATAGCGCTAAAAATAAGATATAAGTATAAGTCAATGAACTTGTTAAACGCTATTTGTCACATTCGTAACAGTTACGGTTAGTAGCATATGTCACGAACATCTTTGTTTCGTTGAAGCGATGGTAACTCAATATTCGTAGGACACGCGCCCCCAGTTTCAGAAGGTTAAGCACAAGTATATGGCTGGATTAATATCTGTAGAATCTTTATTTTTATTGTAAATAATGTCAAATATGATTTTCTCACAAAATATGTACGTAGTTCCCCGGTCCAAGCGTAACAAAACAATACTACTCATCAATCCAGGATCGTAGCTTAAGCGAGCCTCGACTAACCACAGGATATATTGTCAGGAGGATGATGCTGACTTTGTTTCAATCTTGTTATTAATTTCATGCTCCGCTGACATTCAGTAGCGTTATCAAGCTTCATCAAGGGGCTTCAGATGGCTTGAAGTTACGTCAGACTTAGTTACGTTAGACTTATAGAGCCCACCCAAACCAATTTCATCTAAAACGACATCAAAAGCTATATTACAAAGAAATCTTACAACTGATTTATATAAATAATTGGTTTCGGACTCTAAAAACAATATACCAACTATGTTTCTTGCCTAGCATGTCGTGAAAGGCTACTAATGGTCTATTGGGTCTGTGATTATGTAGGCGATGAGCTTGCCACTTGTAACTGTTAGTCACAATTTTCCAGCTAACCCAAATAGATTTTTGGCTAAATGTGGTGTAAGGTGCTTATTGCTCCTCGGACTCCTTTTACCCCTTTGGGGATTGCAGGCATGATATGTATGTATAAATAATTACTACCTATAATTAGTGTATTAACCGATCGTGATATAATTTAAATGATTAATAAGCATATATGGCATGTATGTATATGTATAGTATATACATTTTTTTTTCGCTAAGCAAAAACTTAACAAGTGGTTCAATACACGTGGTTTCAGATCACCAATTAAAACTTTCGCTGCTCAAACAATTCCATAAACAAACGTTATATTCATCCAAGAACAGATATATATAAGCTTACTACAGTAATTAATTATAGATATATAGAAACAAGATAAATTTCTAATGAAAGCAGTTAAACAACACAAATCACCATTAATTAATACTTGTGGACTGTATTTTCTCACAGAAGCGCTCGCTCGAGTATACCTACATTTTATGGAAAATGTTATTAATAGTTCGTCTAACTAAAACTTGATATGGCTGAATCAACAATAGCCAAGGCTATGTCGGGTTATAAAATAGCCGTAATTATTTATAAATCGTTGTTTCGCTAGGCTCGCCACGTATCCGCGTAAGCATTAAAATAAAAATGTTTAATTAAAATTAACATGCTCATTGTATAACAGGATTGTGCCAATCAAGAAACATCTACAACAATGTTGACCTTTGTTGAACAATTGATTGGACAGTGAGGTGTGAGAATTTTGCTCACACTTAATTGGTCTTTTGGTTCTTGTCGAAATCTTCGCTTAGGCAACCGAGGTAAGTGCGCTATGGTGCCCAAACGTTTTTAAAAGTTGTACACAATTTATTATTAACTCGCAACATGCTACCATTTCAAGCCAATTCAGCCGTGGAATGACATTATAAGGTATCGATATCTAGCACAATCATTAACAACAATCTGGTACGGATAGGCAACGAGTAATCAATCATCTTTGATTTTTTTATCTATTCGACTTCAAAAAGGAGGAAATTCGCAATTAGACAGATTTTTTGAATAAGTATTTGGCGATGTATTTGTCAATTGCGGAATTGACGTTTATTAACTTTTTGATTTATTGAAAGTATGTATTTACTCGGTGGTCTCGTAATTAAGTAGATCACGAAATACAGGATAAATAAAACTCTTAAATAAATGACAAGCTCGCAAATTTCGGAAAGAAAAAAGGTTTTTATCTTAAGTTTTACTTTTCACTATACTGTTACGTAAAACGACGCTCAAACGCAGTGTGGAGTATAACTCAAATACCAATATCCGTTTCGCAAATCGGATTGAGCCTGATTAAGCGATGAACATTTCAGGTCATGTTTAAAATACCAAAAACATTTATTAAGTAAATTCAACAAAAAAAAGCTTTCGATTTAGACTATCGGGTCTTCATGTTAAGGAAAGAGAGAAAAACATTATTACAGAACATTGTATGTTTGATAATGTTAGTATAAACGGAATACAGAGTTTTTGTTTTACGGTATACGATATTTAACCATAACTTCTAAACTTAATTTACCTAAAACTCAATTAAACTCGCGCATTTGATGGAAAAAATATATGAGTCACAAGTCGCAGGTAATAGCAAATTCGGATGTAAATAAATTTCAAATGTAGTTAGTAAACATTATTATAGAGCTTCCTTGTATAGCAGGACAAAGTTAGAAAAATAGCAATGGCGTAGACAGACTAAATTTGTAAGATGAACCCTTAGTCTAGTCTAGACAGTGTTTAGAGATTAACTAATACAAGGCGACAAATGGCAAATGACGCGACTAGGATTTTTTTTTAGTGAGTATTTACCACATGCGCAATTTACAAATTCATGCAATATCTTGATACATTATAGCCTTTGTACTATACATTTGTGGCAACGAAAAACTATATCAAAAATAATTTTAAAATTAAAGCAATTGTCGTTATTTGTGTGTTAAAAAGTAACAAACATCAATAAATCCATCGTAACAAACTTTTCAAATAATATGTTAGAAGGAAGAAGGATGGCGGATATTACGCTACAGGTATAGGATTAAACCAAGGAAGAAACTAATTATATTATCTTACACTAGTTACGCTACATAATATTGTATATTCTTAGCCTCTTGATTTTTGCACAAGTCTATCTTATATCTCTCTTAAATTTCGACATCTTATACATAGCTGTTTCTTTTTGCGTGATAATGGTCATTTACATATCTATACTAATATTATAAAGAGGAAAGATTTGTATTTTTGTGTGTGTGTGTGTGTGTATGTTTATAATGAATAAACTCAAACAAACTACTGTGCCGATTTCAAAAATTCTTTCACCATTGGAAAGCTACATTATCCGGAAGTAACATAGGCTATATTTTTTAATGCCCATATTCCTACAGGAACGGGAACTATGCGGGTGAAACCGCGGGGCTCTGGAAGTTCATGTATAATTAAATATCTGCTATCTTTAGTTGCAAGTTCACTAAATAAATCATAAAAAATATATAAAATCTTTAAAATCAAGATAAGGAATCATACAAAATACCGTCCAGTGTTTATACGCGTACGTACTCGTATTACTCTTAAAAACATATATGTAAAATTAATATACTAACGGATAATTGAAATTGGAGTAAATATAGAATCTGATACAAGTCTTACGTACCACATAAAACGCAAGAAAATCTGCGACTGGAAGGTTAGTTTATCCATAAATATAAAGACGAATCAAACACGGCTTAATGTACTATATTTAAACGCGAGGTCACAGCAAACGAAGTTATCAAAACTCATAACTACCGGACTAGCAAATTATATAACTTAACGACTCAACTTATTATTACTACACAACAGTAGACGTCGGCTTGGGATGTACGCTAGTTTGTCGCTTTGAGGAAAAACTAGTAAGACCGCAACGCGTAGAGTCCGTTTAGCTCGCAAAAATTAAAAAGCATTAAATAAATAATATAAACAGAGCGTATGAGGATTTCCCTGAACCACTGGTGACTTTCCCGTCGTCGGTTTAATGATGAATCATGAGTAGGATTTCGTATCGTCCGATGCTATTGCATCACAGTCTTTGATTTGGGAAAACAAAATGTAAAGATAGTCAAACAATTTCATCATACAGTCATAGGTTGGGTAGGTAGTCATGTACTTGGCAGGATCGAGAGCAATCTTATCCAGGGATTTTCTCTACTTCACACACATGTGTAACTATCGTCCTTGCCTTCAAAACAAATCTATTATAGAAATCGGAACCTAAGATATTTTTATATAACAATTCATTCATAAACATTTTACATGGTTGCTGCCGAATAACCGTTGATTCATGACTCACTCACACATGACACATGAAACTAGATTTTTATATCACAATATCGAAGAAAACGATAATAGTTACGCAAAATTCAAGAAAAACGAAATGTATTTCAAAATTCCAAACTTTTGATCGTAATTCAAAAGAAATAAAAAAGAAAATACTGATATTCAGAAGTAGGTAAGGACCATGCCTCAAACATTGTTAGACATACAAATATAACAGGGACAGTTAAAATCAAAATACTGAAGGGCTACAAGCCAATGTTCGACAAGCTAACCAGAGATCTGGACCATGCCGTCGAGTGTCGCAACTGAATTGTAAAATCCGTCGGAAACCGGATCGGAAGCGATGACGAAGAAAATCGATTTCGTAACTAAACTTAGCCCCGCTGCATATTCATATCACAAGAATGTTACTGGGTTAAGCGTGGTTGAGCTTGCCGTCTGCGCCTGGTCCTTATTACCCCATCGGACATTTTGTATTTACGATATGTAAGCGTAAAGCAGCGGAGATGTGTGCAACACAGCATGTATCCTATGAAATTTCACGACAACGCGGCAACGTTTCAATAATATCTCACTTACACTTAAAACTGCATTATCTGCAAAACGAACTGACTAGTGAATGAAGAAACATTTTTGAATGTTTCATCCTATCATATAAAGACATAAAGTTAAATTACGGGTGAATGATGAAATCGGTTGTCATCATCTTGCTTTAAGAATATTTCAAAGGCAATTCGTAAGTACTGGTCAACTACGTACGTCATGCTTTGGAATTGCTTTTTTATGAACCACTTGGATACATTCTGGTCTTGTTTTTAATGTAAACACGCTCACGTGCCTACCTCACCTGATGGCACCGATGTCTCTACGTCGACTATACATCGAACAGATACAAGTATCACGTGCGTCGGTCCGATGCAATTCAAAAACGGGGCACTTTTATGAAAGGTTTCGAAGTCCAAACAGGATTGCGTGGCATTCGCGGAATGGATAAACGCGTACCGGTTTCGAGACCACATGGCCCCTCGGCCACGCAGAAAACACGCGATTTCGTTTCAAATTACAAATGTCGATCATCCACCCTGTGGAACCGTTTTTTGTATAGTTATTTCGCAACTTCACTGTTAAATTGCGGCGCCACCTATCATGCACGCTCCGACAATAAGCGTGTTACTTTCTCTGAAGACTCACTTTCAATACAAAGAAGTGTGAATACCTAGTAAGGTTATGTCGACTTTTGGTTAATCTTAGTTACCAAATGATATTCGCTCAACATTCTTATTTTGCTACCTAATAAGCATTAACTACCAGAAATTTCTGGATTGGGGTTGGCTGTAGGGATTAAAGCTACTAACCGAGAATATAGGTCTTAATAACAGGATCCTATAAAACTTCAGTAGGGTTGATCGACGTAACATTATAGTATCGGCAAGCTTGCCAGTCTGCATATACTACAAATTTATGAAGAAGTTAGTCGACAGTGCTAAGCTGTGCGATTAATTGCGACGAGTTTATCGTCACACTGGCATAGATGCTGACTGGAAGGAGTTTTGGCCAGAAGTATTGTATACGCATACCCATTAATTATCTAAATACACTTTCTCGACGTCATAGTAAATTTTATTGTAGTGAGAGACATACAGAGGACAAACTCTCCTAGCAAGTTATGCAATAGCCGTCCGAGTTTAAAATTTAAATTGTATTTACTATAAATTAGGATGAAGGAAAAAAAGTTGATTCATTTAAAAAAACAAAGATGTAACGAATAACCGATCTGCATATCACACAAATAGGTATGTCACAAACTGCAATTATTTGGATCTCCGGTCGTGTTTGATCTTGTGCTCAAAAATCATTTTTTTTTCTGTCTAACCAATGATATGATATGCTCCAAAATTTTATAACTGTAACAGTAAAAAAGTAATTGCCAATTTCTTGATGGGGCCTTCTCGTAAGTATTTTGAACTAGCGGAACAAATATATTATGTCTGACATCTGTGTGTTATGTTTATAAGTGTTTTTTAATCCTAAACATATATTCGGTTCTCTCTGCCTACCTAGAATATATATTCGAAATTGACAATATTGTGCACTGTTGCATACACCGCTCCATTTCACAGTACCGTAGAACTGGCATAGTATTGTATAGGTGTGTGCACCGTAGATCATAATTGGGTAGCCGACTGAGAAGGCCAGCACATTCGTAGCTACATACGTATATGCTACGTACATATATGCACTACATAAATGTACATACATGTCACTCGTACACCGATGATCCGAGCCTATTCTGAATCCCAAGCGAATGACGTTTCATTGAACACATGCCGGTTTTGTAAACAAATTTATTAAAACCTATTAAAAATATAGTCAATAACCTGTTTGCAAATTTTATTTAAGGAAGTATGGGGGCGTTCAAGTTTAACGTAACGCAACAACGTTACGGTGCGTTACACGGGGTCCCCCCTGTCCGGGAGGGTCAAAAATATTCAAAATGTGCGTTACGTAACACTTGAATGCCCCCTATATACTTAAATATAAATAGGTTTAATATACAATTGCTACTTTTCTATTGTGGTTTAATGTACTCCGCAAAGGCTACTTTTCTGGTACTAATTACTAGCAGGTTCAAGTAATTCTCGGATCCTACCAAACTTATCCATGCAACAATTCGCTTGACACTCGATGCGCAGTATAAGAGTGAAGTATTTAAATTTTATATCAGCTACGACTTTGTATAGCTTAAAAGCACAAAAGGATATGTTCTCGATAAATAACATATAAAATAGGTCAATCATTATTTTAAATATATTATGACTTTTATTCGACTTATTTTACGAAGAGAAGTGATATTGTCCGATGTCGGCCTGGGACTTAAAAAAGAATGTGCCTACTGTGTTACTTGCCTAGCATGTCGTAAAAGGCGACTAATGGTATATGGGATTTTGGGTATGTGATTGTGTAGTCGACGAGCTAGCCACTTGTCTCTACTTTTTCACCATTTTCAATCTAACCCAGCCCAGTTTTGATATTAGCTGATTGTGGTTAAAGGGCCCCTTTGACTCTGCCTACCCCTTCGGGGATTATGGGCTCGATGCTATGTTTGTTTAGAAGTGATATTATATCATTTTATAAATAGAGTCATAAACTTAATTTCACAGCAACGCGGTGAAGGCGCCTCAATATTGGAAAGCTTTAGCCTGTGCCCTAATTCGCCTCGCCGGCCTTGAACTAGTGGCTTGCATACCGAGAGATGAAATGTACCAATTAGTCACCGCAGTAACATTCTCAACAATATCCAAATGTTCAGCGATATACGTATAGTTCACTTACACTACGGATTAACAACGTAGCGAGGTAGCTCGGGGTATTTAGGGTATTTGAGCAAAATCATGTTAGCCCCTATTTAAATTGGTTAGGTCACATTAGATAAAAATAAATACTTTATATGGTACGTATGACCGCATATAAATGCTCTAAAGGCGTCTGTCCTTATCACTATAGCCAGAGTAGAAGGAGAAGTGCATACTTGACAGGTCTTAAGCAAACATTCGTATGATGAACATGGCAATATGTAGTAGTCATGAAAATTTATAAGGGCATTTAGTAAGTCTGTCATTTACCCTTACATGGCCCATTATATCATGGTGGTCTTTCCTGTCTAGCATAAAGGGACGAGCGAGTAATGATGTCGGAGTTTGTGATCATAAGTGATAAGCTAGACACTTGCCACTACGTTTTCCAACTAAGCCAAGCCAACTTACTTTTTTTCTAAATGCGGTTTGAGAAGCTTTATTAGACTCCTTGGACACCAACTCCCCTTTGGGTATGATGAAATATATGAATATTTATAACTTACATTCGTAGCACGAGCACATAGTCTTTGTCTTATATTCTTAGTTAGAAGCAGAGTTATTCGTGTGCTGGGCTGAAGTGAACTCATTTACTTACCCAAGTAAACATTCTCGACGGTATCATACAGCTTGCCGGTGTACGTGTCGTAGAACTCGATGGAGGAGTCGACGGACACGGCCAGCACCTCCGCGTCGGGCGACAGGGCGATGCGGGGCGGGTTCGCGGTCTGCGTGTAACGCCCTGTCTCCAGCACGTGGGGCGACTCGCCGCGGACGTAGTCGACTGAGGGAAGAACGAAGAAAACTTTAATTAAGTACGATCAAATATATTTCCTAAACCACTGACATGATTGTTATAATGGCTGTTAATCAGAACAATTTATTTATTAAAATTGTCCTGACTTATATTATAAATGTGAAAAATAATTGTCTGTGTCATCTTCATGCCTAAACTACTTAACTATTGCAATGAAATCTGACATGTCTAAAGTTGGAATCCTTTAAAAAATTTGCTTAATTTTTATCGGGGATAAATGAATAGGTCCTGCGCGATACACGATATATTTATCAATGTAACAGACCGAATTCTAAGGGTCATGAAGGTAAGATCGGCAGTCGCTCGAATTTTATCAAACTACCAATCTAGGATAATGGTTAAAGCGGTTCCTGACCAAGAACAAGATACACACACGCTTGCAGGCGACTGGCTCAATGGCTCATTCGGTAGTGACCCTGCCTCATGCGCCTTAGCGCATGGGGCAACTCTTAAGTTGTGGGTTCGATCCCCATCCAGGATAGACATTCGTGTGATGAATACTTGTGTTTGTTCTGTGTCTGGGTTATTCTAAAATATTTATGTATATATTTGTAATGCCACTGTTGTTTCTGATATCCGTAACACAAGTGCTTAAGCTACTTACTTCGGAGTCAGATCAATGTATGTGATGTAGTGAAATATTTATTATTATTATTTTATTACACTAGGAAGTTGATTGTAAGCATATCTTAAA
This sequence comes from Glyphodes perspectalis, assembly GCA_951394215.1. Classification (NCBI taxonomy): domain Eukaryota; kingdom Metazoa; phylum Arthropoda; class Insecta; order Lepidoptera; family Crambidae; genus Glyphodes; species Glyphodes perspectalis. Next base: position 8,037,750 of record OX596209.1, on the reverse strand, counting down.
TCCGTATGTGCTAACTATCAGATAATTACAAAGAATCATCTATTGACTATAAAATATACATAAATAAAACGAAGAAGTAAACACAATCAGTCCATAAACTTGAAAAAAAAAACCATTTTACAGATATGAATGGTGTTATTATTGTGTGCATAACACCTTGGAATAATGAACAGTACCTAACATTTGCTTAACATATTTATTGCGAACGCAGTCAACAATAGGAATAAACTCGAATTAAAAAGCAGAAACTCGATTACAACAGAAAAAAGTGAATAAATTAAAAGTTTGGTGATAGCGTTGTATTATTATTGTACGCATAAGACCTTGGCACAACAACAGGCAATACCTACCAAGAGTTGTTATAACTGAAAACTATAGTTATGATTATAATTAACTTTAAAAAAACCTACGCCCTATGATCCTATTTATAGGCGTACTACGTAGTGAGGGTAGTTGCATTTCTAAGTGACGATGTAGTCGACACGAAAATTTAATCTCGTTCCATCCTAAATCTAACTTCAGCTGGCTGTGCTTTGAACATTTTGAACATGCTGTGTTTGTCTATAATAATTTATGGCAATAGGCTAATAAGATATGTATGATTTTTTTTTATTTTAAAGTATAATTGTACATAAACGTTGGTAAAACTAATAAATAAATAAATAAAATATTTGCAACACCAGTATACCTACTAATATTATAAACGCGAAAGTTTGCAAGTATGGATGGATGTTTGTTACTCTTTCACGTAAAAACTACTGCATGGGTTTTAATGAAACTTTACAATAATACCTATAGGTTATACACCCGAATAACATATAGGCTATGTTTTATCAATGTACCACGCGAGCAAAGCCGCGGGCTGAATCTAGTATACTATAAGTGGAGATGGGCATCTATAACTAAAAACTCTCACTGAGCGAAACATTAAATACGGCCACTTTCCATTAATACTTTGCCGGTTCGGGCCATGCTGTAGCAGACGCTTAGCTACAATATGGCCATCATTTCCGACTATCCGGTATTCCGGTCTAGAAATGCATTCACTGAGACCATGTACTTATATCTACTATCTTGTATTAGTCACTACTTGTAAAACTTGGTAAACAGGCGTAACTTTTGTTTGCCTTAAAACTAAAATCATCCATTTGACATTTACAAACACCATAAGTATTATACGGATTGACGTCATCGAGTTTAGTTGCGTAATAAATAAAAAAATATGCATATTAGTCATAGACACTACACAATCAAAGTTAATGTAGTATATTTCCTTAACTTTGCAAAACATTTAGTAAATAGTATTATTGATCGTCAAATAAACGTAATAGGTTATCAGAAACATAAAAACAAATTCAAACAGGAGTTGAAGCTTTTTGTTACTTATGCCATAAAAGTACCTATTTAGTGTTTGAAACACACAACCAAACATACGAATAAATAAATAATAATAAATAAATAAAATACGAATATTATTATGAAGATATTAATATTTTACGATTTCTGAGCTGCCATGTTTTCATCGTAATATTTGTTTCCGATGTTGATAAGGATATCTCTTAATACCGGTTCTAAAATACGAATTTCGAACTCAACATTCCTAATACACAGTTATATTGGATATCAGACAACAGTCAAGTTGAAACTGCTTAAACATATTAAAAGCGTGTGAAAATTTGCAGCTCTTAATATATTCAAACTGACACACTTTGAGCTCGAAAGTATGTAAATGTGTCCCAAATGTTATGTATAGAACGGCGACTAACTATCTATCGATGCCACGGACTTAATAGCCAACTTCGTACGCAGGTATTTTATTTTCAAAGCTTTACGTAATACAATAAACCATATACATATACTTTGAAATGTCTAGAAAACAAAGAATCGCATAGATTTCACGTAAAAGTAATTTATATTCTGTATCCTTTATCCATTAACTTAAACTATAATTACTGTGTCAACATTTGATCAACAGTTGATTAGAGGAAGCATGTTTTTGTATTACCATTTCACATGAAAATCATGAAATATACTTAACAAATTCAAAGGAACTGCAGAGGTCCGGGAAATATTACATATATAGGTTTTAGTCGGAAAATCTCTATTTCCGTTGGAAACGCAATAGTAGCTTCCTGTGATAAGTGTGCCTGTGAAAGCGAAAAGCTACTAGCTAATAATGAAATTCTATGAGCGATTCAATCGCATTCTTTACATACCGGTTGTTTTTCATTTCATCTACCTGAAACTGCATAATTAACGAAGCTTGCTTTGTTGCTTCCGTTGTTTTTATTCGTATGTAGAGGCAGCATTTGATATGGTTACGTCATCTATATATGAATGAACGATACGATAGCCAATACTAAGCACTTGATAAGTTTCCATCTAGCCATAATCAATGAGGGTTTTTTGAATTAAAACCTAAAAAAATGGCGTAACTGTATCACCCTCCTCGTCAACGAAAATTTGATCTCATTCCAACCTAAATTCTCCCTCCCTCATTGGTTAGTTGTCAGACCAAACTGACATGCTGTCAACAAGGAGCCAATAGTGACAGTGATAACACCACGAGACTCCCTCGTGCTATCTGGCGGTTTTTGTATTTTTGAAAACCCTCATTTAATATTTAACTGTGGTTTTTGGAGCTTATTCCTCCCTTACCCTTACGAGGATTGCAGACGTGATGATATGTATGTACTTAGTCATACGGTACGGTATGTATTGCGCCCTACAGGGGGTGGGCTTTGAATACTCCTGAAGTATCCCTGCTTGTCGTAGGAGAGGACTAAAAGGGCCTTAAGGGCCTTAGCGCTAGCGAGGGAGCCTTCTGGCACTCAATCGTCCCCGGAGATGACGACATCTCGTGTCATACCTCGTTCATCAGGATACACAGCTGTCTGTGTTGTCTGTGTGTCTGTCTGTGTTATTCACACCACACTAGGTGTTCTGAGAAGAGCTTTCCTCTCCCGAGATGGGCCGCAAGGCAGCGCTCGCTGCGTAAGCCTTTCGCGCGAATGCCGGCAGTGGGGATCCCGATAGTATACGTTCAGGGCCCGAAGAATGGCAGCCGTGAGGTTTAGTCGGTAGGGGAACTGGTGTTGCCCGCCAGTTCCGAGCCCGACACACCCTTGTAGGCTATTACTCAGGTCTACTTGGACGGTGCGAAAAGACATTCCTCACGTACAAAAAAAAGAACCAATATTAAAAATATCACCGACTCTTCCTAATACTATACTTAGAGAAGCGTTAGTCTGCTGATACTTTGTACTTCTACAAAATTACAGTCATTAAAATTAGCCAGAATCTTGAGTTTAAAACTATGACATCAGCTTAACCCAGTTAATGGTTTGCCACTAGCAAAAAATAAATACTGTTCATAGCAACATGCATTGATTATTATTATTAATAATATCGCGTTTGTGTTAGCTACCCACTAATGTTCGTAAAAAATTGGAGCTCAGACAGATCGAATTTGATAGGCCAATCATTATCGTCGTATACTAATACATTGTCTTCAAAAAAACACTTGACCTCAAAACCAGTGTCTTATTTACCTAGTTATCTCTATACCTAGCTCTAGAGATGTAGATTAGATCCATACGTATAACAATTTCCACACAGAATACTATTGAGCCAAAGTGAATTTGAATATACACCTAAGTAAGCCACAAGCCTAGTTAACTTAGTCGGGAATTACAATATCTTCTGTGCTTTCTGAGACCATACTTAACTATACGAAGCCGTTAAAAATGCCAATACTTTTCAAATCTGTACAACAATATTTAAACTTCAAAGGCACCCAGCGAATGCCATTCGCCCACACCGACACTTTCTTTAAACTACTGTTATACTCGCTCTTCTGCCATTTAAATATCGCATTACTTAACTTTCCGCTAAACAGATGCCGATGCAGATAATATGAAAACGTACGCACGAACTATAATGTGAAGTAATATACAGATCTCTATTCAAAAACGGCAATGAAGATGAAACGTGTAAAAATATTATGAGCTCATCATTCCCAAGGATATATTTACACGTTCTAGTATGAACTTATATTACAATTGAATTTTCCTATTGCATATTCAAATACATATAAGCAGCATAAATTACATGTCATTTAATGATAGCTTAAGTTATCTACCTCATTATTTGCTGTGATATTCTTTATTGTTACAATCTAACGGCTCCTACTGTAGGTATGAAGAAGCTTTGTAAAAAAAAAGCTCCCAGTTGGCTCTCTCACACTATTTACAAGTATTCCCTGATATAATATGTTAAACTAGCGACCCGCCCCGGCTTCGCACGGTGAGCGTAAAACAATATAAAATTTAAATATAAACCTTCCTTTTGAATCACTATCTATTGGTAAAAACCGCATCAATATCCCTTGCGTAGTTCAAGACATCTAAGCAAACAGATAAACAGACAGAAGCAGCGACATTATTTTATACTATATAAAGATGATAAGCCGATTTTACATGGTCTAGAATCCTCATACTTAGAATCTAGTCTAGGCCTTGATTAGTTATTTGGACCTTCAAGAGAATAGGTCTAATTTTACCGGAAAATTATCCATTTCATTCCAAGTGTTAAAACCATCTTTGTTACTTGATAGTCATTATCTATACATAAAGCGGAAATCGAAGATACACTCTCTTTTCTTTAGACAGCAGCTTAAGCACTTGTGACGGATGTCAGAAGAAACAGTTGTTTTTAGAAATGTAAATAACAGCCAATGTGATTGAGCATAGATTTAGGATGTACAAGATACACAAAGACGGCTCGGAGACATGACCAAAATAAATTTAAGCATGTGTTGGTTGACGTCTATGTGTGAGTTAAAAATAGTGTTGTCATAGACGCACTTTCACATTATCGAGTGATTCAGTTGTATACTAATAATATAGGTATTTAATACGCTTTTTTATACTTTTGATTAATTATTTATGGCATTGACTGAAATCAGTAGTTGTATATATTAGGTAAATTGGAATTAGTCGGTAAGAAATCTCATTCTAAGCAGTTCTATAAACAATGAGATGGTAGAATTCTTCGTATATTCAGCGTGTAAAAAATTAAAAAAATAGAAATATGTTCTATGATTTATACTAAGACAAAAAGATATGACTTTTGCTTTGACTGATGGAATGAAATGAAACAAATAATATATTAGCAACTTTTAATTTGGTGTCATTTAGTTATTTAAAAAAAATATGTAGTGCAACAAATTTTATGCTGCCGTCATTTGCCGTCAAAATGTTTGCTGCAGATAGTAGAGTTCTTACTGGGAGTCCAATCTGGTCTGTCTATAGTCCGCATCCACTTTTTACACAATGCTGGGTTGCTTGGAAACCTAGAAAAATTATCAGTTACTTAACTAACATATTTACGGAGATAATGAGTTCCCAATGTGAATATAATTATATTTCAACATAACTTGGCTAAATAACTTTGTATTCATGTCATGTTGTCGCTAAAAGACGATTAAGTTTTTATCGATACTCGTGACGTCACCGCTTTGTCAAGCACTAGCGTAACCAAACTATTTACAATTTTACACAATATTTTCCCCAATTCTGAATATAATCACGATGTATACTTAGAAAGATCGATTATAATTAATATACTATTGTAAACATATTTTTCTAAACTGATTACTAGCAACAATTTGACAAAATATGGTTTGAAAAAATCTAATGATAAAATCGTATTTACCTGTTAAAAGTGTATTTATTCGGATTATTCCGTCGTGTAACCTCACAATCACGTACAGAACAAGTCACCTCAATTGCACATTTAATATTCTCGAATATAATCCAAGGTTTAATACATAAATGCACAAATTTCACTGCGACGTAGAATAGACCGGGACGCTATGGCCTCTTACTCGCAAAAACATTGACATATAGATACTTCATTCGCTGTCTCTTTTTCTCTCGGGCGGTTTGTATTTCAGCAGGATTTCTCGCTCCCACACTTTATGTATCTTTTGCGTAGTCAAAAAATTCTAAATCTATGTGATTGAGTGTGACATGATGTGACAGTAGCAATACTATCACATCGTGTGGTATATACGTGCCTTCATAAATATGTTGGCACACAGTTCATGGCGGACTTCTAATGACTGGGATAATTCGAAAAGTGCTATGCTTGGCACACTCAACGCATTCCATTTTGCTGCGCCACAGCTTACTTTTTACTTCAAAGAGCCGACGCAGTAAGCTACGACTGAGTTACTAAGTTGACACAATCTTTTTTGCTAAGTATCCTTGTCAAAGGAAGGAAAAAGGATTATTGTCTGCTATTTACGTATCTTTTCCAATGCGATTATCCTTATGATATAATGAGTATAAATCTATCTACTATAACTACTAATAAGCAACAGGTAAATGCGATTAAATCATTTTGAACGGGACTGACCCAGACATTTGATTCGTCACGGCTATGTTTTTAACGTGCTTACCGCACAATATCTGACGTAGGTATGTGTTTGTATTACCATGGGTGACTCAAGTCTGGCCTCAGACCAGACAAACGTGCCTGCGTTTGCTCATTCAAAATTCAAAAACAATGACTCCAACCAACTTATCAGACTTCCAAATAATAACGAGACTCATAGGGTCTACAGAACTTGAGCTTACACTGTAAAGGACAGCTCTTACTAAAAACTTTCAAGCTATATCCTATGTCAGTATTTATCACCTTTGTAAGCTCATGTTCATGACTTACCTCCTATGTTTTGCAAATAGGACGTTTTGCGCCTAAACCGTCCTCTCTACTCATTCTACGAGCTCAAATTCGCAGCACCATGTCGCAGTGAATTAACTCAAAAAACTTAAGCCTTACTCATATTAATCTACAGTTATAATAAAGAGGAAAGATATGATTATTTGTTTGTTTGCATTAAATATGCTCCTAACTAATGCGAGTATAGCTATATTTTATCCCTGTATTCTGACAGGAACGGGAACTACGCGAGTGAAATTGATTTTTGGTGTGTTATCCGTGTGACGTAAAAGTAGCAGGTATTCCCGATGTATAAATTGTTTCTTTAGGGCAAAGTAATGTAAAGACTAAATGAGCAGGTAACTTCAATGTGGGAGGTTTATGTTCAGAATATACGTCTGATGGTGATGTTGGACATGATCGTCATTAAAAATAAATAACCATGAGCTTCATTATTATGCCGAGGCGAGTCACGGTAGGTTCGTTCGCAGAAGGTGCATGTCCTTCCTCCGCTACAAATTCATCAAAACAAAGCTATTCAACGAACGCACCGGTTTAATTCTCGAGTAATTTCCTTAGTCATAGCGACATATTAACCGCTTGTTTTTCTTTGTACAAATATGCGCATTGGAAAATAAGTATCGCTGTACCTAAGTTTCGTCAGATTTATTATTTCTTACTTGATCCCATTTAGGTATATTTGTACTGATCCGCGACTCCCCACGAGGTAAAACGACTTATATTACCTCTGTGACACGGTAGTCTTTACTATACCGTGCAGAATTCGTTTTTTTTTTCTTGGATTTGTCCTCATAGTCCTTAAGATTCAACCTTTTAGCATTCCTATTTTCATTACGATCGGTCAAGTAGTTTTGGCGTGAAAACGTAATAGTTTTTTTCACATTTATAATATTGGTATAGGTTTATATGCATAACTTCATTAAGTTCATTAAGTATTAATCAATAATACTGATTAGAATCTAGTTCATAGAAATTGATGTTACAAAGCGACAGTTCGCTATTTATAATCGGCAATGAATAAGGTTAAATGTCTTTTTTGAAATTGTTTCATAGTGATAAGAAAAATTACTCACGATGTAGCGATGAATCATCAAGTTTACGTAACTAACCTTTTTGAGTTTTACTACTAATGCTAAAAAAAGTATACTAATATTAAACCAATAAATGACAACTTATACATTACGCTATCATTCTTAATTAGGTTGGGTATTTAACATATCGTTTTATCGTTATGATGGAATGTCATTAACCCTTACATTGCGTTTTTTTTAAATTAAGAGTTTCTTCAAATCGTTCAAAGTTGAGTGACCTAAATACAAAAGAAATAAAGCCCGTTTTTATCGAGGTATAAGTTTAAAGCGACGGCGGCGGTCTCGCTGTGACGAGCCGCATATTAATGCGTCCGCGCCGTCCGTAATTTACGTTTACATTGAACTCAAAGAGATAACATATTTGCGCATCGCAGAGCGAGCGTGTACTTACTCTTTGTATGATATAGCTTCCACGTGCCGTCCTTCGATATTGTGGCTATATGTGACGTGTCCACGTCGAATGCTACGTCGTAAATGCCCGAGTTGTGGCCGGAGAGCTCAAACGCCTTTGTCACTTGTTTGAAATCCCCAGTCTTTGTGAACACCACTTCCATGACTTTGATGTCGGGTGAGAATCCTGTAGCCACTACGAAACGTCCGCAGGGAGATATTTTGGCGGCGTGTGTGGACATTAGGTAGGTGTCCAATCTGTCGAGCTGTTGGCCCTTGAGATCCCATATGACCATGTCAGTCTTGGATGAGCAGGACATCATGAACTTGCCGTTGCTCGATATGCCGAAACCGATAACGTCGTCCTCGTGCGCCTGTGAATAAAAGATAAAAATTATTTAGCCAGTAACTACTATCAAATGGCGCTTAGATAAGCGCGCAACAACGCTTGTCTAAATTCATCTATTAAAGTGTTCACTATGAGTTTCTTAAGTCTTCTTAGATACTGACTACATACAAAGATAACCTAGCAATTAGAAAAATGGCAATATTTACCATCCATACATATAAGGACGTAAACGAAATCTTATGACAAACATTAGCAACAAAGATATCGCCAGAGGTGTTCGCAAGGACAAAGAGTTAATAGTGACACCGGCTGCATATGTGAATTAACCAAGACCATTGTTCCACACTTCTTTCACATTTGACTTTGTAAGCGAACGTAAAAAATCATATTTTTGTTAACGTCTCCGCAGAGACTGTTGACCCCAAAAGATAAGCCGACTAATCACACCACGCTATCTCCAAACAAGTGGTTACCGGTTACCCAAGCAAGAGTTCACACATATCTAGTGATAGGCGTATATGGAGTGTATTGAATAATGAATATTCAGCCGGGCCCATACTGCAACGTGCACGTATAGACCCATCATGTTTTATGTAAGCAATGTACATACGCGAGGAAAACGACCGGAGAACCTTCCTGCAGCTAAAAATATTTTCGAGGTTGCGCGTGCGACGATCCGAGCGTATACTTAAGTACAGTCGGAAACAGGCGGCTATACATCACGGTGGTATTGTCGCGTTTAAAAAAGGGTGCACAAGTGTAGGGAAGTGCATGACTTGTGTTGACGGTTGTAATACCTTTACATAAAGAGCCATTGTTCCGGGGGAAGGTCTCCGTAATCGTCTGCCCGTATTTACAAATATGCATGTAGTTTTTTTCTTTATGCGCCTTGCAAATTATCGCAGCTGATTTATTCGCCGTGATTAGTGAGTCTCGACCTGATCGATGACGCAAAACTACATTCAACATATTTCATCAACTGCTCAGAGTTGATTGACTTTTAAAATATTCATAAACGGCGACAATTTTGATCAAAACGAAAAATCTTTAACATAATATTAGGAAATATCTTTTGAGGTCAGCAACATAACTGCAAATTTGTTGTCTATAGTTTAAAAGCATAGAAATATATATTATTATTAGTTAGTTTAGTAAAACCTATTAATTTACTAAACTAGGTAATATTAGGTACTTATGTATAACGCTTCCCTGTGGCTAAACGAGATATAAATTTATAATTAGTTTGATATTATTATGAATTTCCAGTAGTAGGAAGTAGGAAATGCACTATAAATTTATATAATAATAGGCACTCTTAAATGTTGTAATGCAATTGTACAGTGTGTAAACATTTTCGAATCCGTTATTATACATCCGTTACGATATCATTGACCGTTGATACTTTTTGAGTTCTGTCAACGTTGTGTTCACTCTCATATGGATTCATATATTTATAAAGAGGGCATGAGCTCTACTCGACTGATATACAGGTATGTTAAAATACACACTGTCGATTTGCGACGCACGAATAACCCCAAATACACAAAAAATGGACTTGTTTACATATAATCACAAAAACGTCAGTAGACTTTTTGCGGCCCGACCGATCTACTTAAAACTGGTATCAGGTTACGCATTTAACATGTGAACCTGCGACATGTTTTTGCTCATTAAATAAACGTACAATAGATAATACTGTTTGTACATAGAAAACAAGTGCATATCGAGTAATTTCTATAACGATGGGAATATTACGGTACAGAGAGAGGTCTGAGAGCCGGTGCCACAATAAGCGAAATCTTGCGATCGCTAGAACAATACCGGCAAAAACGTAAGCGCAGTCAAAAACGTAAATGAATGCCACTAGCCGCATTGCACGCTTAGCGATAAACAATAGTGTAGTATAAAAATCTGTATCTTTCAAGAGGTTCATTGCCAAAATCGCAAGGTTAGGCTTTAAAAGGAGTTGTGCAATATGCTCATTCTAAACCTCTGCCGATGACATTGGGAAAATTTTGGTACAATTTGGTTGGTAGAATTAAGCTATTAGCCAAAAAAATATTTAACATAGTGATAACTTAATATTTGAACAATTTCCAAAAGTACAAAACAATACCATACATTGTTAATTGAAACCTATAGTATATAACCTAAGTTAGTTATGAAAGATAAATATAATGATAATAAATATAATGAAAGATATATAAATTGAAAGAGGACCTACTGTTGTTTCGCCATAATACAAAATAGAACCCTATGACATATTAATAGTATTAAGTCATGCTACCAAGCCCTACTTACACTTTTAGCCGATATAAATTTAAACTGCTGCTAGCCGATATGTATACCTGTACAAAAAAGTGATGCAAAAAATGTAAGTAGCACAAAGATCTATGGAGCAAAAATGGACAGAAAATCACTAGGGTATTGATAACCCAAATTACGAATGATACTTGATACCGTACATACATACTCAATACTCGAGTGGCGGTATAAACATATTATGAAAGAAATATAGGATGAGACGGCGCAACTATACGCTATTTTTGTATATCACTTAACAGCAATTGATATCTTCATAAATTATATATATACGGTAATATACATATATACGTTAGAATGCTGAAGAAAATTAATACTAACATTTCCTGCACTCTTCCAAGAATGTTAGCAACATAAATATACATATTTATATGTACATTTATATATATATATCCGCAGTTCCATTCATATGTTTATGTAAGTACGTATGTATATGTCATTAACATCTCGTTGCTGATTAAAATTATCAAAAAATGTTTATATAAACGGTCTACATGAAACTTATCGATATTTATGTATTCATGATGTAAAAGTCCGATGTTGGTCTGAGACTTAAAAGAATGTGCCAACTATGTTTCTGCTATGGTATATGGGGTTTTGGGTATGTGATTGTGAAGGCGACGAGCTAGTCACTTGTCACTACTTTACAAAATTTGACATTTAACCCAGCCCAGTTTTATTAATGTGGTTAAGGGGGGCTGCTGCCCCTTTGACTCTGCCTACCCCTTCGGGGAGTATGGGCGTGATGTTATGTTGTTGTTATTGTTATAAAAAAGAAAATATTATCAAAGCCCGAGACCGGAGGTACGTTGAGGTCGATTTGATGGATACGGAAGAACATAGATAAATATTTAATAACACACATGAATTAAATCTTGCACCAAATAAAGAGGGGAAAAGGTCAATGACGATGCAATCATGTTCGAAAGATTCGAAGATCAGTACTATTATTATGAATGTTCCATTATCTAATTGTCTATTCACCAACATGAAAATATGTGATTAATCAAATATAGGTAATTGTAACCTTGAGGAATCTTACTGCATTATTGTAGCTTAAAATTAATATGATATCAATGAAAACAAACTACTAACTTTTTCCTACAGCTTCGCCCGCGTGTATACGTTTTGCTGTAAGTATAGACTATTTTGCTCCCCGAGGAAGCTATTTTTCAAGGTTTAAACTTTATGTTTCCAAATATCATCCCAATCGATTTAGTACTTTAGACAGATAAAATTTATTACGCAGTTATAAAAGTACACCATTATCTTTATGTAATATTTTTCCACACGTAGACAATGATGATGAATAAGAAAGCACAATACATGTGATGTAGATAGAACAAAGGTTTTATGTCACGAAACGCATTCTAAACAAGAACCAAGACGGAACAGATACTAGCTAGATATACTTCAATTGAACTAAATTTCATTAATGAGCGCCCGCGCAGGTCACAAATATCTAGAGCGGTTTGACGTCCGCAGCCGACGCGTCGAGATTAAGCGATCGACGTCACACGATGCATTCATCATCACTCATCACAAAGGGAAGTGATCTTCAATTCGCTCACAATGAGAATCGATGCGATAAATACGTGATGCGCGTACACGTCCAACATCAAAACAATACCGTTGTTTCAGTTAATCTGTACATTTTTCTCAGAACCGACTTATTATAGTAATTATTTCATTGTTGCTTTAAAATGATATACGTAATTGGTAATTTTGTAATTGATACTTGCTTACAATTAGATAATGAAGTTTACTGACTTCGTTTATAAGTAGCAAAATAAACCATTGTTCAAGTTTTCTTATCACGTCCAGAGATAATGATCTAGATTGTAGAATATACCCACTTGTAAAATTAGACGATATCGGAACGGAAAGTATAAGGAAGAATTGTAAATAGTTTGTTTTATCAGACATCGTTAATATAGATAGGGATTATTAACTTATAAACGTGTACATTACTATATTTAGATTTTTCTGCTAAAGGCGACAAACAAGCACACGGCTAACCAGATAGATTGTTTTCGAGTGGACATTTGATTTGATTGTCTACGAATGATTCAAAGCCTTATCATCATCACCGGACACGTGGCGAAGCGGGAAGCTCTCACCACTTAAAAGTAGGTAGTTAAAATCCAAACCTTCGCCTTCTGAGTGACTTATTAGCGGTTTATGGACGGACTCGGGTATTCAACCAGGCTGATGGGCAGCGGTCACATTTACCTATAGACATTTACAACACCAGGATTGCGCAGAAGAATACCACAAGTCGACCTTGCAAGTGCCTTCGTAAAATCTCTTTCAAGGACCTAGTGTTTGGATATTTGTACCTCAAAGATGCTTTAACGGCTGAAGGGGATAAGCTGTAATTTGCCAAACATACACAATATTTGTTAATCAAAACTCTCTTAAATTATGTGCATGTTTGAATTAAAATGATTAAACTTGCTCGTAATATTGTTGAGATAGCCGGGGAAGTAATGGATCCGTTAGTAAAATATATCCTGTAACCGGCTAAAAGATGACGAACGGAGCACGCTTATCGGCGGATGTATGACTCACAGATGCACTTGGGGATTGCCTTCAAGCGCCTACACCAAGAACTAGGTTACTCATTGAGCTAGGTTATTGTAGGCGTGCGTGTATACACAAAAAATTAACTACATACTTTAAAAATATTTCTCATAATTAAATTTAATTATATGAATAGAGGCAAACACAAATTTAGTAGTTGTTATGAATTCATCGTATGACCAATGTGGTAAGTTAAAAAAATAATATGCATAGTATTTATTACTACAGAGGAGCGGTGGTAGCTCAGTGTGTGTGTGTGGTGGTTTAAACTGAGGCGTGTCTTCAGCATCTTTGGATTTTGTAATCTAAACACAAATGTTACAATTTTGTTCGGCGGTGAAGAAAAACATAGCGAGGAACCTGCATATTCAAATAACCACGGATGTGCAGCCATGATCCAACTTATCTAGTTCCCTTATCAAAAAATTACAACGATAAGTAAGTTTTAACTAACTAAGAACATGACATAACGCTAGGAAGATGACGTTACATGAAGTACAGTTACACCAACTATAGTCTAGGAAAGCATCGCATGTATAATGTCAAATGAGAATAGACCGCATCGCGTGACCTACTCATTCCATTACTAACAAGCAATATTGCAAGCAAAACAATACGGTGTAACACGACGCTGTTATTGCCATGCCCCTGAAACTGAAACATAATGCGTATGCAGCGTGAGTCATTATCGGTCACTTAGTCATGTAATTATTGACACAATTTACAATTAATTACCAGAATCAAGTCGACAAAACAGAGCACCATAACATGTCGAAATTTTCCTAAGAATTAAGATTATTGGGTTTGGAAATGTCTAGTATACCTACATATCATCAAGCCTGCAATCCTCGAAGAGGTAGGAAGAGTCCAAGGAGCAATGAGCTTCCTAAGCCACACTTAGCCATAAATTGAGTTGGGTTGGACAAGCTACTTATGCACAACTTACTTTTGCACAATTTTTTCTTTTTTTTAAATTCGGGTAAATGCGTTACGCATACCACTTCGTCTCGGGGGGGGCGAAGTGGTTATAAGGGACTCCAGGGACCTCTGTAACAGGAGATCCCCTTCCCGGCCAAGATGGTAGTGGCTGGTGTCATCATCTTCCTAGCGTTATGTTCCGTGCTTAGACGGGGTCCGCTTAGACCATGATCCAGGATTTAGCTAGTCTGGTAATTACATTGAAGCGACTGCCGATCTGCCCATCGTAACCCTAAGATAGGAGAACTAGACAATTTTTGGATTATTGTTAGATCATGGTTAATGGTAGTGGCTGGTGTATACCCACTAAAACTCCGGGAAGCATCCTCTACGCGGATTGAGGCATCGCGGGTGCCCCTATAGAATAGTCCGCTAGGCCTCAGCGTCAGCCCGCTACTGGGCGGCACAATTTTCCATCTAGCCCAACTCACTTTATTTCTGACTAAATGTAGTTAAATGAGCTTGCTGCTACCAGATAAAAATTAAACGACGATAAAGTATTTAGGTTTACTAACAGGCGATGAATGCAATGTAAAATCATCAGTAATTATAATTTATTCGACTGATATCTTCTATCTTATTGTTTAAAATGAGGCCATTACAATATCCTACAAAAAACAATTATTATTCAGTCTGCTGACTAGTATTTGCAAATATATGATGTCATAAGTAGCAAAGGTCATATGAAATCTAAGAAGAACACATATTTTGACGGCAAAAGTAACAACTACCTATCGCGTCTCGTTTCTTTTATTCTCTGGTATACTTTATAGGTAAAAGAAATGTCAAAAGAGAAAATATTAAAGAAGCATAGTAAAATCATGAATGCTTTAAACAGAGCTTTATTCTGCAATTCCTTTGATATCCCGACTATTTAAATTCGAAGGCTCATTTTTTTAGGCTCTAAAGACCGCCTTCAATGAAATGTCTTTTCACAAACAACTCAACACGACACGTTACATGAGAAAATCTAATAACTCAGCGAATGGATTTGAGTCAACATTGCGCCATGGCGAGAATGAAACGGACCGAGTGAACCCTTAAGACAAAGGCAAAGTCAAAGCGTTTATTGCACTCATGAATTTAAATCAGTTGGAAATACAGTTAGCAAGTACATCGAGTGTTAAATGCGACTCTTTTCAAAGTCTATTGTCCTGAGTTGTGTTGTACAAAAGCAAATTTTGAAAAAGTGAGTGAACACATCCTACCCAAATATTAAGTTGGCGTAGTTACGTCGCACAGGGCAGCGGTACAAATGTGTTGCCAGAGGTGTCGTGGCAGCTGAAGCGTACCGCGGGGCTTAGTGGGTATATGCCGATCATCCACCATTTCTGGCCGGAAAGGGGATCTCTGAATTAGAGGCCTCCGGGAGCTACTTCCCGGGCAGAGTGGAGGTGCGTAAAGCATTCCTCGCGTTAAAAGAAAAGTGTTAGATTTAAACAACTTGTCCTCTTTCAGTAATTTTTTTTTATAGTACTGTAATGGTTTAAATATCTTCGCCTACGCATAAAAAAGCTACGTGTTACGTTTAATGGAAATAAATCAATGATTGTATCAGTCTATTCTTAGACATCGCCCAACACTTTTATTTATACACCTGTCGATAAATTTACCTTCTGTTGTGTTTTATCTATTTATATTACATATAATCCGAGTATCTATTCTGGGGATGTTTTTCAAACCCATAGATTTATCAGGAAAATTATATCATAATTTATTTATTTAAACGTGTCAATTTATTTTTTCCCCGCCAAACGAAACAACGTCATCGTCCAGGGATAAAATCAATACACTAACATACGAGACAATATTCTTATGCACTAAGACATTAATTGCCTCCACTTTGTTCTTCTTTGCAATCAATTTGTTATTTATTACAAATAAAAGCATTAAAGAATTCTTGTTCGACAAAACCTACAAACAAAGATTAACCGTAAAATTAATTTGTTGTTTAGCAACAATTAATACCATGACCTAAAAGAAATAGCGACGCGAACAGTTCAAATCAGATTAATTTTCTTTCAATTAGTGAGCTATTATGCAATGATGATAAATTTATCGAAGCCATCGAACTCGTTTCTAAAGTACTTTGTAGAGCGGTTTTGTAATTACTGCAACAATAACAAAAGTGCAATACGTATTTCCCATTAACTACCGATAAGTTTATCAAGATTACCATTGATAAGCAGACACGTATCTGCCATTCATTGCATTAATTACGAGATTAAATACATACATAAATGTATTACATATTATATAGTTATTACATAACACATGTGGACCTAAGTACTTCGCAGTTCTGATAAAGGCTATCTCGTATAAATCGAGTACTAATAGATGAAGCAGTTCTCTGCTTGACATGTGTGTTCATATATGGGAATTAACTAACTTTGAACCCATATACAAAACAACAGACATTTGATAGATGCTTACAGTAGATATCAAAATCAAAATCAAACTCAAACTCAAACTCAAAATATCTTTATTTACGTAGGCCTCAAAAAAGCACTTTGGAAATTGTCAAGTAATAGGTACAAAATGTACTATTTTGTACCTATTTATTTGAATCTACCGAGAAGAAACCGGCAAGAAACTCGGTAGTTACTAGTATGTAACTACAGTAGCATATTTGATATGGACTATATTTTTATACGATTCGTATAATTGTCATACAATCATGGACTTGCTTTTTGTTCTGTGCTTCCATTAACACTTCATACTAATAAAATATCTGATATAAAATTTACATAATTATTATCGGAATTTTCTTGGTGTCTAGTCCAATCATTTATACAAGTACGCGATTTGCATCGACAAAACAAATGCATTTACTTTATATTTCAGCGTACGCAGCGATGTTATTATAACAGGACGTCGTTAATAAAACACTACGAAAAGTAAACTTTGGCACTACGCCAGCGGTCGTCGAATTAATGTGAAAAATGTAAATAGCCATAAACGCATCGTTGAAGTTTCGACTTATCAACCCAAGACATAAAATCGAGTTCATCCATCAGGGTAATTAACAATTTGACGCAATCTGTTCCGGAAACTAGATTTACGGGTAATGTCCAGTTGCGCGAGTTAGTGCCACACGTGTCTTAAATGTAGGATGGGTAAGTACGTAATTAAAAACCGCTAACCAGTATTAGTGCTGTCAGATTCATTTGAAAAAAATTTAGATATGCACATGTTAAAATTCAGTTGGTCAATGGCTACAAAAGGTGGATAAGGGCAGTTTATAATTAAGGAAAAAAATAGTGTAAAAGTACTAATATTTTATGAAATAATAGCTTACAGATATTATTATGTTACCTATTCGTGTCAAAATTTTCTATTATAAATAAGATAGGCTTTAAAATTGTGATATTCGACATTAACTTAAATTTTTTTTTAGTTCTGATGATGATGTAGGCCATGTAGGCGTAAATAAAAAAAATAACGGTTCGTCCCCATACAAATCGTTATACTTGACAACACTGGCTGCTGTGGAGTCAGCACCGATTTAATGACTGTCTGACCACTGACCGCTCCGGTAAATATCATCGGTAATTTTGTTTTGATAATGTAACCTACTAGTAATACCGGACTCGTTAATGGACAGAATTTCACTTAGGTACATTAACGGCACAAACGTTTATTCCGGTTAAGGCGAATGCCATGTGGCAATAATTATGTGATGTGATCTTAATAGCGTAATAGCTTATGCGATGAAGATAGGAAGAACCGACTCGAAATGGATGCTGGTGGGTATTCCGACGAGAAACAGTCGAGACATCAGCATCTCGTAGAAAAGAGGAAAACCCAATAAATAAATTAATAAATATCAGACTGCATCACATACATCGATCTGACTCCGAGGTAAATAAATAAATAAATAAATTCTCAAGACTGACACACCAATTCCCTAGTCCCAAACTAAGCTTATGCTTGTGCTATGGATACTAGGTGAACGGATAGACTTACTTAAATACGTTTATAAACATCCATGACTCGAGTACAAATGCCCATGTTCATCACACGAAACATTTGCCCCTAGCGGGATTCGAACCCGCGACCCTCGGTTTCGTGGCCAGGGTCTCTGACCACTAGACCATCGGGCCAGTCAAATAGCTTAAGTACTTGTGTTACGGATATCAAAATCAACATATTATATTAGCTCCTACTGTAGTGTGTAGAATAATATCCTCTAGCTATATGATACCGAATGAATGAATGGATGAATATTAATCTAATCAAATGGACGTTTTTTTATATAAAATTAAAGTTCCTTACATAAGATTTCTTTACACCCAGTCCACCGCACTCCGATATTTAAAATACACGTGACTTACCAGAAGTTGCAGGAACTCATTGGACACAGATCGCTTCCGACCAGTCACATTAGATATCTATGAGGAAGGCCTTTTTACTACAAACAGTAAATATTTTACGGCTGTAAATGATGACAGCGACGACGATCAAATGCATTATTGCTTCACGCATCCCGTCCAACAGACAGACCGGTCTGATAGACCAGCCAGTAAAAAAAATGTACGCGAGATATGAAGTAATAAAGATTTTAAATTATCACCAGGAATGGTTGAAACCAAAATTTATTTAAAAACATCGTGTAATCATCTTAAACATAATTAGCATACATTTAAAATAATCACATTCAACATAAGGAAATCAAACTAAAGCAAAAACTAGTCGTTGATCCATTTGCATATTAAACATCATTGTTCAAATAGAATTCTAGCCACTTAATTTTAAATTGAAACATGTCATCTAGACCAATAAAAAAGACGTAATAACTCAATTAACATGTCGACTGGACCTTTAATGAGGCAGTTATAAGGAGTTTCAAAGTTGTGCAGCAATTTTATATCATCCAAAGACTTACATTTATGCAAAAAATAATATTTGTCATCTGTAAATATGTAAATTGAAAGTCTGTCGCAGCGTTTGTTACTCAATCCACACAGACCGACAAGATAAACTATTGTAATGATCTTTAAATTAATTTGTTAATAAACAATTAATATAAACCAATACAGGCCAGTGAATAATCTTTCTCGTGTTAATTGATTTTGATTAACATTTGAATAAATATAGATAAAGACTTAGTATTAAACAATTTATATAGCCAAGAATTTTATTATTACTGTAAACTGAAGACTGAAAAACAAAATCAATTAACGTGATTTTCAAATTAATCAGTTTTTTAATCAACACCATATTTTTAAAACAATTAATTCTTGCTGGCAGTAAAATGGTTTTTGCCGAGTTGCATATTGAAATACGGCCGCTATTTTAATCAAAAGTACATTAAAATTTAACCAATATACCCTACGTGAGAGCACTTTTACGCGATACTTTTTCATTTACCAGGAAATTGTTATAACCGGATCATTATAATCTTATCCGAGAACCATACGAAACCGCTCCGTTGAAGATTTATCAGTGAAACGAGTAGTATCGTCCTATCAGTGGATGCGTGCGATAATTGCGATGGTTTAATTGCACAGATATTTCATAATCTATCGGCATACAATAAGCGGATACAGAAGGCACGGCTGTGTAGAGTTTGCGACAAGCACGAGTGCGGGCGAAAAGTTTCATACTTTTCGCATCGTTAATTTCGACCACATTTTTTTTTGCACTAGCATAATAATTAATATTATTTGATTAAATTAAAATTAATAACATAATAGCAATCGGTTTAACTTTCCAATATATTTTGTGAAGACAAATAAGTTCGATTGACAGAGCAGTACTGAAGCAAAAATATTTTCGCCATAAACATAAACTCAAAGGATTAACATCATAAAACAGTCAAGAGGCTGTTTTTACTTTGGGCCAGATGATATTAAGTTATAAATGCATCTTAATCCAAAACGTACTATGGAAACTAAAACGTTCCATTGACAGATAAGTTCTCAAGCAAAAACTTACTCGCCAAAAACATAAAATTCCCTTTCTAAGCTAATTCCTCGGTGCTCTCATCGGCTATCACCATAAACCGTTTAAAGGTCGTTATTACTTCGCCGCTGTTCCCTCTGTTAGTCTATACCGGCGGCGATAAACCCGCGATCAAGTTTACGACACATAAACAAAGGCTGTGTTGCCAAGGTTGAGCAAGTATTATTAGCTAATGCTGGCGACAATTAGGCATCGAGACGCGTCGACAGCCATGAGAACTCTTTGTGTATGAAGTACTGCTAAATACGATTTGCGAAGTTAACACGTAATTGTTAGGGGATATTCCGCACCTTAAGCACGCTTCTCAATATTAAGCGACACATGTTCTTTTGTCAATATTCTAATTCAGTATACCTATGTGTCATTCACAGTAATTATTCAGTGTTTTGAGTGTATATTTAATTCATAGTAATCACTCGTCTCAATATTCGATCTAACGTAAGAAAATCATAGCTCATTAAAAACATCGTACAAAATTACATTACATAAACATTTTAATTATGATATTTAACGAAATTACGTGGAACCAGTTAATGTATTACTTCTATGATTTGCATAATGCATAACATCACGCCCATAATCCCCGAAGGGGTAGGCAGAGTCAAAGGGGCAGCATGCCCCTTTAACCACATTCAGCCAAAAATAAAAATGGGTTAGATGGAAAATTATGAAAATGTAGTGAAGTGGCTAGCTTGTCGCCTACACAATCACACACCCAAAACCCGATATACCATTAGTCGCCTTTTACGACATGCTAGACAAGAAACACAGCATGGGACCATGTATGGGTTAGGTGGAAAATTATGATTTATTTCATGCAATTGGTAACGATATGAAAATCACACTTTACTGATTAATTGAATTACGTTTTATCTGACTCATTAATCAGTGTGAGTTTCACTATCGTAAACAGACAAATATCTCTTTTGTTGCATTTATTTTGTATAGCATTCAACACCAGTTTGTTTCGTTTACTGATATTATGAGAGAGCCGATTGGATCAATGATCATATATATATATATACATAAATATATATACAGTCAAAGGGGCAGCTAGCCCCTTTAACATATTCAGCCAAAAAAATAAAACTGGTTTGACGGAAAATTTCGAAAAAATTGTGACAAGTGATCAATCACCGAAAACCTTACGTACCATTAGTCGCCTTTAACGACATGCTAGGCAAGGAACACAGCCGGCAAATTATGTTAAAGTCCCAGAACAACATGGGACATAATATAATAAATGACATTATAACATGTATAGATGTTCTTCATTACCTTGCGAGCGCGTCTAAAAAGTAATCTGACATGAAGCGTTTGTGAAAGTATTTACAATATCTTCGTACACGTGTGTGTACTGGTGCCGTTTGTCAAACAAAGTAAAGCGACGAGAATGTATCATTTCACTAACTCTATTATTGATATACTTGTCAGCCGTTATCCTACCGTAGTTACATGGTAAGATGGATCGTAGACGATGCTAAATAACTTGCAAATATCTACAACTACATAAATAACTAGAAAAAATAGCTACACGAGCCCTCACAAGCAAGAGCTTTTTTAGCTATATTTATCAAATTATTATAAAATTGTATTTTTATGATAAATAATACAACTAGACTTTAATTTAAATTATGTAGTATGTTGATAGCCGTGATAGTTTTTCAGTAAAGTGTAGTGTATCACAAACATGCATGCAAGCGATGGTAATGATGTGTCTAGTCTCCTAATCAATCGCCTCAATACCAACACCAAAGATACGCATTAATTAAATCATTCTAATTAGTTCAAATAAACAACGACTGACAAAAAACCAGACCACACGTAAAATTTATCTAATTCGACTGAATAATGTTTTAATAATAAGCGATTCAATGTACACAATATTATTTTTACCGTTTCTCGGTCCTTTGTCTTATCTATGTGTAATAATTACCTCTGCCGCTTATGTAGTATAAAACCCGTAACCGCGTTTTTCCAAATTTACAACTAACAAACATAGATTAATGAATAAAAGCAAGAACAGATAACCTGGCCGTGTTTAATAATATTACACATCTCCTGTTTATTTATTCCCGTAGGCCCTATCAGATGTTATTGACGTAAAAGATTTTGTATAAATTTTCATAAATATTTACAATCTACATAATGTCGTTGTGTTTTTAGAGCCCCAAATAAACTTTGTAAATTTGAATTAATTTTAGGTCAAAACCTAAAATAAAATAGATAGGTATATCGCATTACTTTTCTTTTTGAGTTTCGCAATTTCACTGTGAACTAGAAACTGATGACATTATTTTCTTGGATGTCAAACATGAAGTAGATAATAAAATATATAAGGCGTTTTAAATGTTTTGTTTTATTTCGAATCGTTCCATTAAATCTTTCTATCGATTGAACAAAACACGGCCACAGCAGACTAGGGTTCAAGTAACACTTGATAGTGGAGTTAATAATTTGAGCGGAAGAAACGACCTATTTTTTTACTATTAATATCAACACAACCCAAATTGGACGCAGCGCTCTCATTACTGGTCTCGTACGTTAATTAAACCGGTGATGATGCGGTTTAATTCAATTAGCAATTCCAATATGAAATTACGGCTTGGATATTAATATTAGCATAACATGTAGACGGCAACCAGATTCGACATATCAGGATGTTATGTTCAGCTGAACACCCAAATTAGATTTATTAGTTGTAATTAATTTGGTTATGTCCAAACTCAAACTAACACAAACATTACAATGAAGTAATAATGCAATCCAACGACTGATGTACTTTTACAGATTTAAAACTTTATGTTTATAAATTGAGATACATTTATCTCAATTTATTAACATTAAGTTTTATATCATACAATTTATAATATGGATTTTATGTGATGTTACTGTTACCTTTGTGACCATGCTAAATACTCACTTTAGCAAGGTCACAAGGTAAGAGAAAAATTAAGAAAAATATATTTTGTAAAGAAAAATCACAACTTCAACAAAAAATAAAGTCTTACTAGATTTTTTATTATTAGGAAAATAGGAGCGAATCATATTTCTAATAGTAAGTAATACGCGCCCGCGTTGGAAACTTTATCCCTTACTTGTGAGATGGAGTCGTTTGTTGAGCGACCACCGTTCTTCTAATTAGAAAGATAGTAGACATCTATCAATATTCCGAAAAAAAAATCTCCTAATAGTCCACACAAAATACACTCTACTCAAGTACTCATATAATCCGAGTGTGAGTCCTATGATGGTAAGCTTTATAATAAATGTGTCTGGCGCGTTTATTTATTATAAAACAAGCTTTAACACCAGCAGTCCACGTTCACCCCTCAGAAAACACTAGTTTTAACTAACCAAATCATATTCCGATTAGCACACCACAAATCGAATCTTCAAATAATCACAAGACGGCGGCCGTTGCTCTGTATATGCGTTTACAATAACACGCCCACCTATTTTCGGCCCCGCTATATTTAATTTAATGCGTATTTCTCGATATTGCGTCAAACAAACAGATCCACGAGATTCGAGCGATGTACGGAAGCTGCGTATGTAAACACGCAGTTGCATTACAAATTCCCGTTTACAGAATAAAAAGTCATCATCTTCATCACCGAGTGCCATGTTGGTTTGGGACCAAGGCATGTCTGGGAGTCAAAAATAATGTATCAATTGTTTTCCTTGCCTACTACGTCATAAAATGAATTGGGTATTGTGTAGAGATGCCACGAATATTCGGAAACTATTAGGTATTCGGCCACTTTTTTTCGCTATTCGGTATTTGGCCGAATATTGCAAACTATTCGGCCGAATACCGAATACCAAATCATCATAAAAAGGACTCAAAATATTACTCACAAAGATGCTTATTTAACCAAAAAAATAACATTAATATTTAAAATCTACCAGTGCAGTTATGATGAATGAAAAATTTTTTTTCAGCATTTGTCGATAGCAGACGATTGCGTTTTTCCTCATAAATTATACCTGCTTCCGAAAATAGCCGCTTTCTATAATACTGCTACCGGGAGATGCTAATTCTATAATACTGCTACCGGGAGATGCTAAATAAATCTTAGCAAATTGTGAAAGGCTTAGATATTGCTTTGCGTTTGCTGACCCAAGTGGTGGTCGTCACGAATGTTAAGGGTCTACAGTCCGGTCTAGGCGAACAGATGACATGTAAAAATCAAGTTCATTTGCAACCGGCTCCCCGCGGTTACGTACTACAGCGATGCAAGTTTAAACTGGTAACGAGTTGTGAATTGTCACCCGCGGAAAGTAGTAATTGTTGTCGAATATTCGGCACTTCGGCCAAGAACCTCGCCGTATATTCGGTATTCGACCAAATACCTATTGGCATTTCGGCCAAACAACTAGTGGCATCTCTACTATAGTGTCTCCGATTATTATATAAACCAATTTTTTTTTTTAACCAATGTGACAATACTTATGTATGCATGTATGCCTTCATCATATATTTTCTAGCGATAGGTCTCGTTCGTCGGTCCTAAGCGTTGGAATCCGTTAATACCAGATTAAGCCAGTGTGGGTGACATTGAAGCGAATGTAGGGGAACCACACAAATTGGATCATGGTTGAAGAATAAAAACTAATAATCGCAAATAGAATTCCGCATAAAATGCACTGTGAATAAACTTTTAAGTTTATTTTGAACGCAGTAAGATTTGATATATATGTAATATGAATTTTAAGTCCAATATTATATTTATATTCTCAAAGATCTTTCTTCCCAATTTTCCTCCTTGACCAAATGTAAATAGTTAAAGTAAATGTTTAGCGAAGCGCATATTGCCTTTATTAATTCAAGTAAAATAGATTTGAGATATGCAAATAGTCGCTTTTATTAGTGTCGTTGTATTTTCACACAATTCCATTTACATATTTGAATACATAATTATAATACTGTATTCTTTTCGGAAAACACTGAGAGAACATTTATTTCAACCTTCAACCAATAGCTAAGAACTAAACAAGGAGTGGTCTACTTTTTAATGCAAGTACTTATGTTTGTAAATCTGCTTATTAAAAGTCATGTCTAAAGAGAACAATATGACATAATAATATCCATTTACAATTATCAAAACAATAACTCATGCTAGGTAAAGTAGCGCTTATGTCCAAAACATTAAGGTCTTAATAAATTAAACGCCTCGTGTCTATCATTAATATTATGAGTGTAATAATTAAATTGATATTATTTTTCTCACGAGCAATGAAAATTACAAAATATTAATTTGATTTTATAACGCAAACAATTGAAAGAAATAACTACCAGACCAACTAAGTGTAGTAAACACTTAGTTGGTCTGGTAAGGAAGGAAAAAAGTATTACAGTTAGGGTTACCACGTCTGTCTGATTTAACCAAACATATGCATTTTTTAGATAATTTTCAGTATTTAAAAAACTCCAACTATGCATATATATACCCAATGTCTATAATTAATAGATCTCGGAACTGTATAAAACGAACATCTAATCGCGTAAGCATAGCTATCCCCCTTCCTCTCCCATCTACCCAATGGTAAATTTAGTCCAATAAAGATATCCAGCTTTTAGGTCAACATGTCTGGCCTGCTGCAAGTCAGTCCGGATTTTACATTTTAGGACCTGGCAACCCTAACTATTATAAACCACAATTACAAAGACAATAATATATCCTACCCCGCTAGACGGGCGTGAAGTTAGGTTAGTTAATATATTAACGCTTTCTGCAGCATACCTGCTACGAACAAAACAATTAAATTGAACTAGCCTCAACAAAGTAACCCAGCACTACATCAAAATCAACTAATCAGTAATCTAAACAGTTATTTTTCATGCGTTATTCCCCAATATTTTCATAGCCGCACATACAATCACCAGTCATGCAATAGACAATGACAGTTTCTCCTAGTTTCACCCGCTACGCCGACGATTTTATCACATGTGATACAATGCGTGTGCACAATACACAGTTATTTTTATATTTCGCTACTTAACCCATTGACACAGTTTCTTACGTTTCGTATCATAGTTAACCTGATATACTTCGTAGTTGATTGCGTTCGTAATATATTGTAGTGTGATGCAGAGCTGCATCTTCGAGATAACATCATTTACCCCTATTATGTTACGTATAGAGACAATCGCGTGTCTCTTCTTAGATAAACGGACCAGCAATAGATGACTATTACATTCGTCGAAACTGCAAGTAAAAGTATGGCAAGAAAATTTTGCAGTGCAATTACTATACGATCATTATTAGTTACGCGGACGCAAATATAATATAGTTAAATAGCGGATGCGATTTGAAATTGGATTTTAAATTATCTGTCCTATGACTAAACCAATTAAATGAGAATCATTGGATATGTTATTTTGGTCCAGCTCTGACGTCACACCCGGCTGCAGGCTCGTGGGCAGATGAATCAATATTATCTCCAGGCCGCTATTTTGGTACGTAAAATATATTTTCGATAGTAAATATCTTTGGCAGAGATTGATGGATTTCAGATTACGAGTAGGCATAGCTAACGGTGAACATATAGTTAGTAAATCTGCCTTGTCTATCCCAAACCGCCGGAACATTTTGGCCTATAAATATCCTTAAATGTAAGTCGCGATTCGCCAATGTTTTATAAACTGATAAGTCCTTTAACCAACAGATAAAGTGGTAGTTCATTCGTAGATATGACTTGTTACTACAAACATTCAGATTAACTATTTCAATAACCTACTTTTCATCTCACATTGTGCAGTACATTGTATTTAAGTATTCGTTAGGTAACCATAATCATTCGCTACAAGTACGTCCAACGAAAACGCAGATTATTGCTAAACTTAGGAACTTTGATAACATCGCACGCGAGCGTTTAGTATCTCTCGTATTATGTTTACAATGATACGGTAAAAAATATACATATAATTGAATGAAACCTATTTTAAAAAGGTAAACAAACCCGAAAAATGTTCATGATCTTTTTTTATTTTTTGCTACACTACTTGTAAACATACTATTCAGCTTTTGTTGTTCATACGATAATAACAGTGACAAAACACATTATAATCAGTTCCAAATGTTCGAGTGAGAATTTAGGTGAAGATATAAATTACTTAATACGAGGTTGGTGATCTCGAGGCTGGTAGCCAAGATGGTTTGTCTTAGTTTTATTTAATCTGACTTACCTTATTGAAAGTGATGACCGGCGCAGCAGAGCCTATAGCGCCGTCCTTTTTCTTCTCAATCTTGTACACTACTATATGGTTCTCTCTCACGGTGTGGATGATGAACGCCTTGGAGTCAGGACTCCAGGCCACGTGTGACGCGTAGTCGAATTCGATGTTGACCCGCAGCGTCTTATGCTCCTTCTGATTCAGATCCCGGATATCCCATAGGATCACTGAACCATCTGAGTACAAGGGTTACCTGTTATTAGGTATTACTGTTATGTGTCTGCCTACTTAAACATGCGCTTTCACCTTCGAAATGTAAAAAGGCCGGTCGAGAATTTCGAAACAACGCAATCCTTTAAGTTTCTAAAAATGTTTTACATTTTTAAACTTAAAGTATTGTGCTAATACAATGCTAATATCCTCCTTATAATACGGTTTTAGAATATTTTTGAAAATTATCTCAAATAGCCGGCTTATCTGCCTTTTCAACTTACGTTGCCTGAAGGTAATCTTTGCAAATTACATCATTGTTACCCAGATGCCTTTCTACAAATACTACGTGAACACAATATAGCAATTTGTTCATTGTTTGAATACCGAAGGTTCTATTTTTAAGAGGCAATTACATTTTAATGCAGGCAATAAAATAAGTTCCTGTTATGAGAAGAAATCCCACGTGGTTTTTAAGTGACACCTTCTCATAGCGAGATTGTGTTTTTGTTTCCGTCGCAAATACAAGCTGAAACCGAGTAATATTTTCATAATATTTGGTTCCAAAACAAACATCAGACCAGTCTTTTTAAACAGACCTTGCGAAGCCGGAGCTCTTTCGCAGAACCACGTTCTTGGATACTATTTTTAACTGTTTCATTGAAAAGTTTTGTTTTGTTTTCAATAGGGCTTCAAGCGTCGTTTGTTTTACTTTTTAGGAAATTTCCAGAAAATTATATAAAAAATTATGTAGAATATTTAAGATACTATATGTACGTATATGTAAGTCTTTAGTACTAATACTGTTTTTATTAATTCAGTCTTGCGATTAGTCGTATTGGCTATAAGCAAATGTGATGGTCGACGTTTATTAGGTTATGTGGGTATATTTGGTTCATAGTACAAAAACTAAGAATCTATGATGCATTAGAACTACATAGCAATGCGAGTACGAAACGTATTACTGAGGTCACTGTTGACGACAAATGTAAGTAATATGACACTATCAAAAGAATCTGGAAGAAGTTACATAGCACACGTATTACCTTTACATACGGTTGGTATTACTATATACTAGTTTTTGTCAGCTAGTTGCTAAGCGCTGTTTTTCAAGCCTTTTGTCACGTCCAGCGATCGTGACCTTTGCCTTACATCATACAGTTCATTAAATAAATAATTGACATATATATTTTCTACTATACAATTTTGCCTTATCATTATTTTTACCGCTTTGAAAAATATTTTGCTGATTTCAAAAAAGAGACAAGGTCTACCTTATAATTTTAGTAAGTATATTATATATTATATTCATTGTATCTTCAACTACAATTACCTTTAGCTTTTTATGGAACATAGTAATGGTTTCAATATTTATTATAATACAACTAGTTTCTGTCAATGATTTAATTCGCGTACACTTCGGGATTAAGTCAAGGAGGGAGAAACACTATCGCGAATATTATCCTTTGAGAAGAAAAATAGTATAAATAAATTATATTTTAAACCCAGATGTACTTATGCCAAATTTCAACTAATTTCGTTCGGCTGTGAAAGCAGGGTTAACTGGTAAATAACCTAACTTATCACATTAGTCGAATAAACAGAAGTTATTATTATTAGGTATAAAATATAATATATATCCAAATATTCAAAAACTAACACCGTCACATTAAAAGTCTGCTGTTCTTCCTATTACATTATAGCTGATACTTGTACTTTGCAACGCAGCATAATACCATACTGCGAGTCTTGAAACGCAGAGATTTCGTTAAACACAAACATGTGCACTGCATAATGCAAATGCAATTTAGTGATATCAAATGTTTGTTCAAAAACAAAGCCAAACGATTATAATTCACCAGATAAAGTTCGCGAGCAACTTACAAGTACCTACATATAACAATGGTCTCCGGTAAAAGGTCAACGGACCAGTCAGTATCGAAACTGAGTCACTGTATCAAGGCTGCGATTTCAGCCGGTTACGAATTCCCTGTGCGCCACTTTAGCGGTAACTGGCCGATTTCACGGCTCTAATGTAACAACTGTTCGAAATCGAAGGTAATGAGGATTTGAAAACCACAGTTCGAATTTTTTGACGCATTTTATAAAGATCTGATGCAGACTTCAGGTTTGAGAAAGAGAATGTCATTTGTTTAATTTTTGGCTGAATATGGTCCCCCCTTTGCGGATTATGGGCGTGATGTTATGTATGTATGTACTGTCAATTGGCACCCTATTGAGTAGGCGGTAGCATTTTCATTATAATAGCAACTAAGCAGTTACTGAATTGATACAGTTTCCTGGTTTAAATACAATACAAAGTTGTAATAACCAGACTCGGTTAATCTATAATTATGTAATCGTATCTATTTAGTGTTACCATAACTAAAACGTACCTCGACGAATAGAAAGAGAACGATGGGAGTTGTGAGTATCCTTTTGTCGCACCCATGTTTTGGTATACAGAAAAATTACTTTAAAAGTGCAAATTATGGACAAGGCAATTATTACATAGATGGTTTTTTTTTAACAATCACTCGTAAATTTGAGGCAAGAATAAGAAACTTCAGTGTCATGTTCTACACTATTTTAGATGACGTATGTAATGTCAAATTGTGCGGGGGTTGTCTTAGTTGGGTCAAAAATGCGCAACGTGGGCTGTGTCGAGTTTCTTGTGAGGTCATCTGTGATGTATTACTCACCCTACGAGGTGAACGGCACAATTTTGGGATCAAGGTGTATATAATCATGATCTTAACTGAAATTATATTATACTTATAACATTCTACAAAAGTAGAGAGATGTACGCTAATATCACTAGGAAAGTCAGAGGTAAAGTGTGGAACTTACATTATAATAATCGATAAGATTAAGCCTTCAAATTTAAATCGTGCAGCATAAAAATCAACATTTAAGTGCCTTGTTTACTTAAATTCAAGTTCATGATGCCAATATCAATAACAACAGCTTGTCATCATCATCACCGTCTTTATCATTT
Source organism: Glyphodes perspectalis (assembly GCA_951394215.1). Classification (NCBI taxonomy): domain Eukaryota; kingdom Metazoa; phylum Arthropoda; class Insecta; order Lepidoptera; family Crambidae; genus Glyphodes; species Glyphodes perspectalis. The sequence goes on along the minus strand of OX596209.1, from coordinate 8,006,938 downwards.
CCGCTTGCTCATATCCCCGTATATTACACTATTAGCATCGTCTACACAAACCTTTAGCAATATGTACAACGTTTAATAACCGTCTGAACTGTGAGAATCTAACAACTTCCCTGTACTACGTAATTGTCGTCACACAACGTACGCGTTTCAGTTGTGGTAAAAAGTATTCGTGTCATTGGTCCAACCTCCGCAACAGTGTGACACTTTTTGTGACGATTAATTGAAAAAAAAATAATTTGTAAGTCGACCTATTCCTTACAGCTGTTTTATTAGTATTGAAGTGAGACAATTTGTGAGATGACTTACCGACATGACATTTAGTACCGCTTAATCGTATTGTAACGTCTTGAAAACAGACAGATCGACAATAAATTCGATAGCGTTGTAAATCGATCCATCAAATCACGAAAGAACTCAAAATGGAAGGACCGTAAACTTTCGTCATGTCATCATCAAATTATATTTGTCATTTCATGTCAACATAAATAACAATTTTTATTCGAAATTAATGATAGGAAAATATGCTCGTATGTTGGACGTACATCTTGACATGACGGACATATATATACATATCTGTTTATAGGTAGTATATATGTCCTACATATGTTACTCAATTGCGGTTTAATGGCTGAACGGAATTAGCTGAGATTCGGAGCTGGATGCAAAAGATCACTAGTTTGGCTTCGATGTCGATCATACATTATAGTAAAATACATCAAATAAACGCATGTCTGTCATTGTCCGAGTGTATTACTACACGTATGTATGGATTATTGATTTTTTAATTGATTACTACTATCATATGCCCCACCCGTATGGTGTGTGTGGCCACTTCATCAACTCCTAAACAATATCCATATCCAGGTATACGAACAAAAACATAATTATTAAAAATAGTATAGCCCACCCCGAGTACGTCACGTACGCAGATAAAACGATTCATAACATGACCCCCTCACTCACTAAATAAAAAAACCACCACGCTCGAACAAAGCGGGTCCGAACGAGTCCTCGGCTTCGGGGAACGGCGATCCCTATGAAATTACTACCTGCACAAAAAACGCATCTTTCTTTCGCCCTGAGATAAGCGGCCCGATCAGCGCATAATACGAATTCCTTGGAACCCCCAGTGCGGGTACAATGCCCTGTCAAGGCTGTGAATGAAATCATTACTAGATTACCTTAAGGCATAAATGCCACGTGTGAAGCTGTTACTGGTTTGACATTGTTTTATTTTTATATAGGGAATACCAATGCTCCTTACGTTAAATATTTGCAATAATAATGAAACATTGCGACATACGGCTAGTGACAATAACTTATCTAAAGAATAGAGACAAAAACAAATATTAATGATCCAATTTTTATATGACACGGCTAATATGTACCTATTTGGTGCTAAATTATGATAAATGAGATATTATCCTGGATTTATAAGTTTTTGGAATTTTCAAAATCAAGTGGTGAGCAACTTGAAGTTCATTTTAAAAATTAGAGCGGTCTCAGGGATACCTATAGGTAGCTCATAAGCTAGTGAGATCCAGCTAACAACCGTATTATGTAAAAATATCTAGACCTCTCGAAATAATATACAGCCTATTGGATAAGGGCATAGGTTCACTTTGAATACTCTGTGATCAATCACAGTTCACATGACTTCCAACGTAATTACTAGATGCTAATTCGAGAACTAATATTTGAACTTTATTGGTAAAATACCTAAATAAAAGCGAAATATGATACATGCAATTAAAATTTGACGTAACCGAAAATACCGATAGTATTTTTCGGTTACGCCAATTAGGTACTTTAATTTGTCAATTTGCTAATACGATGTAAAGCCGCAGTGTAACACTTTGTTATAATGTAGGTAATTAAGTTTCCCATTAAATAAGTAATTGCCGTATACTATGACGTGTTTTCAATAAAATAATTAAACTTGCTATTATTTTTCAAATAATTATTAATTTTCTTAGCCTTAACCTTCACAGTAAGGATACAATATAATGTATAAATGATAATAAGATGATATTGGACTTAATATCTATGATCACAACCGCAAAAAATCTTCTCAATTTACAATAGGGATGTTGACTGGCTAGTCAATTGAGATACTTTTTAAGAGCTGTCAAAACGAAATCACTTCATAGATTTTGTATGGGCTTGTCAACGTGTGACGTCACTAGTTTGTATAGTCAACTGACTTAATATTAAGCAGTTTTTGTAAAATTAAAAATCTTAGACTCAATATGATACAAAATCAATAAGGCCTACCAACATACTACGATACTTTCTTTTTCGGAACTGATATTTTAAAATTAAATATAATGGGTGTCAACACCCCAATTCTCGTAATCATGCCCATGCCCATATCTGAGACAAGATCAAGTTAAATTGATTCCAAATTTATTCATACCCCACCTACAAACATTTAGCATATTGGAATCTAGTATCTGCAACAGTATTGAAAATATACAAGAACCATACCTAAAAATATAACTTCGCCAAAGAGGATTATCGAATAACTTCACAATTCACCATAACAGACAGGTATCAAATAAGTGACTGGCTCCCAGGAGTAGGTACGTGCCAATTACAATCGATATCTATATAAAATTACCGAGAAACATTTTAATCTGAAACAAAAATTCGCCATTGAATTATTTTTTATCGGCCAATTACTCATTATTCTTTGCTTTTTACTAGCATTCATCATGTCTTCAACAAAGACAATTGATTCAGCCAGTGTCAAGTGATTGATTAAAGGAGCACGTTTCTTGCTCATGTATGCGAATGGCACTTAAATTTTTACTGTCTTAGCGATTGTACACAAAAAAAATAAAGACGTTATTCATTGCAAATAGTATTTATTTTATGATCCATCTAGCGTCAATATAAGTTCCTAGTACATTGAGGCGTAACATCAATTCATTATCTTTGTGCATTATTTCCTCGCATTGTCCAAGTGACGTATGCCCAGTGAGTAAGATGTAACAACGGGTGCGCGTTCAAGTCTTTTCGTTCAATGGCCTCTTCAAGGGAACTAGGAAGTGCCCGCGGTCAAAACAAAAACTCGAACCTACAATTGCCATCGCCGATGTTCGCTCACCGACATACAGATACGAATATATTTAGCTAATATAACTATAATGTTGTTTTTTTCTATTCGTGTGACTTGTGGGCCTACAATGGACCTGAGACTCGATCCTAAAACACAGACGATTTGCTATCAATAACCATGTACGACCTATAGATTACACCATAAAGGGGGCCGTGACATCCTTCGGAATATTTCTGATCTGATTGCCTATTTGAGAAAGTGATTTATAATGCATAACCTGATTTATAATGACAAGCTCGATGGCGCATTCGGTAGTGACCCTGCCCCATGCGCCAAGAGTTGTGGGTTCGATCCCCACCCAGGACAAATATTCGTGTGATGAATACTTGTGTTTGTTCTGTGTCTGGGTGTTAATATCCAATATTTAAGTATATATTTGTAATACCACTGTTGTTTCTGATATCCGTAACACAAGTGCTTAAGCTACTTACCTCGGATTCAGATCAATGTATGTGATGTAGTCTGATATTTATTATTATTTAGTCTGATATTATAACCAAATTGTTCTCATATCTTAAAACAAAGACAGACAAAGTACCACATATAATACTTTGTGGGTAGGCAACATCATCAGTTTCCTCAAGGATAACATGCAAAGGATTTTCGGCATTCAATTGCATATTTTTTGTCATTAAATATATATATAGAACCAGTTCTTATACCATCGCCCTACAAGGTAATTAAATTGTTCATTTCATCTAAACCAAAATCCAATCCCTTTTATGTAGTAAGTACCTAAATACTCATAGATAAGTTCCACGAGCTTGTCGTTTTTAATCAAAGTTAGGTAAAGCCCCCATTTAAGATTAGATAGATGCTTTATATACTAAACACCTATCGATGTAACACAGCTTGTTAATAGTCTTTGTGACCGTGCTCAACGGATTTAAAATGCAGATCTTATAGACAAATCCCTCGTAGCACAGAGGACGCTTTATATGAGACACTAGTTTGCTATAAAATTTTGTATGTACATTAATCTACATTTAAGTTGAGTTTTCGATACCATGTTACAGTCTTCCGAGAATAATGAATTTATTTATGTATGAAGGACCATGGACTACATTAGAATGTTTTTTATCGGATTGTGCGTAACAACTCTCCGTAACTTCTAGGTAAACAGATGAATTTTGTAGAAATGCTTAAGGAACTAAGAGGTAAGAATATATTTTTTACAGGGCAGTATGGGCCGATATTCTATTGCCCGTCCTAAACTTTGAGTTTTAAAACTATAAACATACCTAACAAATCTCAAAGTGTCTTTACAGTTTTCCGCGGGGAACCAATTTCAGGACGATGACGCCGCGGGCGGAAGCAAGTTTATTTATATAATCACGATGTCGATTCATACATACTTAATGAGAGGCGATTCTTATCCTAGCCATATTAAGGCAAAAACTCGTCTCTGCCGGTGATACTTGGTAGTTGTACCAAATTCAAGGTCTCACTGCATTGTCGATTAAGTTGCGGCATACAATAAACGCACACAGAACCGGCAATAATTGAAAGCTTATTAACTTACATTAATATGCCATTTTTGGACGGCAACATCACCAATAATCGCTATGTATTTTGGTAAATTACGACTTAGCGAATAAAGAAAGATTGATGATCCATTTCGAAGTGTACTTTTATTGAATCTCTTAATTGGATCCAGATTCCAGACAGAACTTGTATTTATCAAGAAGCTTGAATGTAAATAAATTAATACCGCGTTTTCTTTGTCCACTACGATGCAGAGGGAAATAGGCTTTAAGATACATACAGACACATGGTCCTTCTGAATGTTTATTTATTCTTAGCTATATCTATTTAAGGCCAGTCATCACCAGTGACTTAATATCTGTGGGTTGCCTTAGTAGGTGTTAGACGTTAACAAAAACGTTATATTGCCAGCTGGCTGTCCAATAATGTGACATAGTGATGTATTGTTTACTATTCCGCAGTCTGTTCTATTAAATATATCTTTCCGCGTGACTCATTGGTACTAAGTTCGTTGACACTACGTTTCATTGCAAATGAAATGGCTGGAATCTTCACAATATGCATTCGCTGCATTCGGAATTAACGACGGCTATTTTACAGATGCAAATGGCTAACTGCGCTAAATAAAACAATAGAATTCTGGTTTTAATAAAGTATTACCATTTGTCTTGTACATATATACGCTCCTTCGTATTATTTGAGGACCATGTAATATGTTGACAAACTTATGTATCAACAAAGAGCATGTTACGGTGGTCTCAAAGTGGGGGTTTTGTGGGCGTGTTATATTTAGGGTTGTCGACTAAACTAAAGGCTGCAACACATCCTTTAGACGGTCCCCAAAAAGTCTTCAAAACATTAAAATTCAGATTTCATTTAAGAGAAGTTCATCATGTCCCATGTTGGTTTGGGACTTGGCCCATGTTGATCTGGGACAAAAAAAAGCATGTGCCAACTGTGGTTCTTGCCTAGCATTACGTAAAAGGCGACTAATGGTTTACGGGCTTTTGGGTATGTGACTGGAGTAGGCGACGAGCTAGCCACTTGTCACTCCTTTTTCACAGCTTTCCATCCAACCCAGCCCACTGTCCCACAGCCCATTGGTCTGGAACTTAAAAATAATATGCCAACTGTGGTTCTTGCCTAGCAAGTCGTAAAAGGCGACTAATGGTATATCGGGTTTTGGCATTTTCACAATTTTCTATCTAACCCAGCCCGGCTTTATTTTTGGCTGCATGTGGTTGAAGTGGCATGCTGCCCGTTTGATTCTGCCTAACCCTTCAGGATAATGTTATGTATAGATGTATGTACAAGTTCATCAAGTATGAACGCCATTGCGTTCTCAATTATTTATATTTCACAGCATTGTAACCCTAACTTGACAGTCTTCTTAAAAGTATTTCCTCAATCATATTGCGTTCCTCGCAGGTTAAGACCAAGTGAATCTCAATTACTGATGTAGTGTGGGTTAAATATAAGGTGCATACTGCAGGAACTTGATGCGGCAGGTGTTCTGTACGGCTTTTTGTATTGTTGTGTAGGTACTTACCGGCAAGAGATACCTACCTACATCACAGTGAGGCGAGCAATGTTTTTATTCCTTTTATTAACTTCCTTGACAAGCTAAGTTCGGTGATAACGATTAAGTAGTATTTTATAATATCGGCCATTATTTGATAGCTAAATAATAAATTCATATTATATAGATTATAATTCACTGATAACAATAGGCAAGGTGACAAATAAATCTGTTGTCCCACAGTTAGATTATAATAAAATGTTGAACACGTATTTTTTATTTATTTGACAAACAAACATTGACGAAGATACAATGCATTCAAGTTGCGAGTGACGTCACACGTTGCATTTGACATGGTCATTTACCATTAAGTGACCTTCAAACAGAGGGTAACTCTATTATTTTATAATAAATACACACTGATCTATGCAATTTATTTGTCTATACTACAAAATTATTCTATCTTCGACCTAAATACACTATGCAGAAAACTTTGCCTCGAGGTTGATTCAAGTAACTACCAGCCCTAACCATTGTGAGCACCATGACGAAACACTACCTCACTTTGTGCAAGTATTATTGTGAAAGACATATTGACGTGGAGGCGAAACTGGACAGAGCATGGAGGCCAAGATGGTTTGAAATACTCGTGCGCAAGATGTTCAATATTTTGAAGGGCTGACACGTAATATTTAACTATTTACACGAACTAGAGGTCAAACGCATCACCATTGTCTTTCGTATTGCCATGTCGAATACAAAATAACATCACTTAGATTCAAAAAACGAGTCTAGGTGCCCCATTTTGTGGCTTTTAATGATACTAAACTATTCTATATCAGAAAGATAGTATAGTCAAAAGATGATATGGTAGATTGCCGGAGTTACGATCACGATGACTCTTCTGCTTTAGAGTGCAAGTGAAATTAGGGTTAGATTCGTATTCGTATTAATCCCAAAAAAACTAATTCCAAGGTATAAAGGGCTTCAAAATCCGACGACCCAATTTGAAACCGAAAAAATAGAAATAAAATGTACAAACTTAATTCATGCCTAAATCTAGGTTCCAGTGCCCAAAAAATGGATATGCGTTCCACGAAACCTAGCTATTGGATGCGGAAACACAGCGTGCGCGTGACCTATTTATTCGTGACTCACCCTGGGAGAGATAGTCTGCAAATTTATATGCGAACGTACACACCGGCGCCCGCATATGAAAGTGACGCGCCATATGAAAGTCTCAACACGCTAAAACACACGGCTGTTCATTATAGTATCAGCTGATAGCCTAATAACAGCGCTGACGTTTCACAGTGGCAGTATTTGTCATGATATACGAGGAAGTTCTGGCATGAGACACCTACTTCATTAGCACATGAGTTACCCATTATAACACGCGTCAGACTCGATTTCGAATTTCCTCACCTTCATTTCTGCAATAAATGACTAAATAGTAATCTATCACACTTGCGACACGCCCATGTTTCTCATTAACTATAAACATGGGCGATAAAGTTCATTGCGCTGACGTCACGATTAGCATCTCGTTATCATCATCTGATTATACCGAAGTTTATCGGTAAATGTAGTCATATACTTACGTCTCGGAAGACGAATATCTGTTTTCGACACGGCGGACGATGACGCCGCGGTGACTATCGTGTTTTCCGACTTTGTGAATGATAAAGAATTTCGTCATCTACTTTATTACATTGTTTTGTTGATGCGAATCAGATGTCTGTTATGACAACAATACAAATATCACTTGACATTGCAATGATATTCAAACAACAAACAACAATTGATCAGTTAAAATTCGGGTTAAAACCAACTTACTCGTTGATTTATCATAAAATTGCTATCAAATTAAACATCGGTCAAATTTCGCTAATCTATATAGAAAAATTAATACGTAATGTGTCCGTATTGATTACACAGATAGCGTGCCCTTTTTAGATTGCACATTGGCCGTAAAACAAAAATAGATAATCTGGTGATTTTTAATTTTTTGTGAGTACACAAACTATTTTGCGGCACGAATGGTAAACAAAACGTGTCATGACCGGGCAACAGGCCGTTACTCCTGACCGTAGCGTCTATGTTTACACTGTAATTTTACTATTTCGCACTGATGCTGGTGTATGCTTTATTATTAAGATGCTAAAAGTCACCGAAATGGAGGCTTTGTCACACTTTTGCCAAGTGCAATTTTATTGATGTGACATTGTGGAATCATAGTGAAACGCTATCACGGCCATCGTAAACGATGATGCTATGCGATGTAATAAAATATGCGAAATATTTTTGCAACCCACGCCGTCATGGGTGGTTTGCAGCCCAGACATTTACTAACGGCGCTATTAGGCGATTTCTCATAGAGTCAACCGATGTGGAAGTCATTAAGTTTGCTCATCCACCAGGCGTTTCGTCATAGGCTTATGTAATGAGATTATGTAAACTCGGTAGGAGTGCACGGTCGTATGATAACCAACTATCATATATAATTGAATAAGAACAGCCCACAAACAATACAAGTGGAATCGTGCCCATTTTTATAAGAGGAAATTGAATCACTAAATCGGATTACATCAATAGGACACGATACGTGGACCTATGATGTGTTCTACCAAGAAAACCAGAAGTATTTAGACTGACTCAGACCATGAGAAAAAATAAATAAAAGCACGCTATGCGCTTAGTCATATTACCAGACGAGTAATCAAAACAATATTGATATAATGTTAAGATATCTAAATACTGATGAATAATTCGTGCAATATTTTTATTGTTTTGACTTTAATTTTTTTCGTAGCATGTTATTTCCCTATATGTCAAATAATTAGGTATACTTATTTTCATTTTTTAAACTAGGATCGTTTATTTCTTTCAGACTGTGTAGTATGCAGTTGTACTTAGTCGGTTTCGACATAATTTATGTCATATTGTGGTTATATTAAAATACTACATGATATTACTAGCAATTACTTCTTACGTAGAAGAGAAACCTATGTAGTGAAAGTATATGTTATAGAGACTAAAATGGCAACAATTTTTGTTATCAATAAAGTAAAGACAAGTAAATATGTATGTACAATCATGTTTTATTATGGCACACAAATAGAAACAAAAGTATATAATCAATTCAATTCAATGAAACAATGAATACTTGTAATCATGCTTTACTTACTAATCTTTACTTACAATTACTCGGTGGGTAAAGGAAAATGAGTTGACAAGTTTGTTTAAAAAAATATCACGTTTATTGCCATGTCGCAATTCGAAGGCACATACCGTTAGTACGCGCACTCCGTCAACGTAATGATATTATGTCATTTAAGAATAGTCCGTTCACACAATGAAACAATCAACATAGGAAAATCATAGTTCGTGTCCAAGGAACAGTCGTCTTTTAACTTGTCTACCATTATCACATCACTTGATACTAGGCGGCACTGACTAAAGGGTCGTACGGTTGTAGCACGGGCAGCTGATTCGAGATCCGAGCGCGGGACGCGCGCTCTTCGTGCACCTTCAGGAGGACCAGGTCCAGGGCTGCGCGGGCATCCTCTAGCGGCGAGTGCCCGCTGCTTCCGCGCTGCACCGACCGCCCCAGCAGCTCCTCCGACAGGACACGCAACGATCTGCGCAGCGGAAACCCTCGTGCGTGAGGATACAACGCACAAGTATCCACAACTGCGCCGTGCAGCAGCTTAAGTGCTCTGAGATCGTTGTCGAGTGCGTGGCCAATCAAAATAGTGTCAGTACCCACAAATCCAAGTATGTCATTCTGTACATCTCGCAGCGTCTTAGTCGCGCGCGCCAAGTCGCGCGGCCTGATGCCCGAGAAACGGGTATTGAGATCCACAACAGGCGAACTCGGTTTCACTAGTGATCTGTACACAAGTCGGCCATCGGCTGCAATGACCGCGATACTAGCAAGCTCCAGTCCTGCTGTTGTGTAACACATCTCCGCGTCGATTGCGTACACTCCCCCGCGAGGCGAGCGAGCACGCACGTATCCTTCGAGGGGTCCATTCATGCCGGGACGAGTGCCGTTCCAAACATGGCAGCGTCCCGAAACGCATCCTCTTGTGCCGAACAATCCATTGCAGCAAGTGTATCGGCTGTCCACACTGACGCGACCCCAATGATATACGCAAGGTTCTCCCATCATATATTCACCCTCGCGAGTCATTCTGAACATTTTATCACAACGAACGCACAAATGTTCCACTGCATCCGCTTCTTCGTCACTGTCGGAACGTGGAGTCGAGCCCCATGAACCCCGTCCACTGTCACTATGCGATCCACCCGGCACAAACTCAGGAGCGTTCACATCGAAGGAGGTAAACTGTAAAGGTCTAGGTCGAGGCGGCGGATTTATATACACTACGGCTTTCGATGAGTTGGGCTCGAGTTCGAGCGGGTATCCCATGGCCCACATACGTTTGGGCGAGAGAAGATGCGGGCGAAGTGCTTCTGCTAGTTCTTCGGTGGAAATTCTTTGCGGCGTCGACGGCGTCGGCGGCGCGGCCGGGGGGCGGCGTCGATCGCGCGGCTTGCGCCGGCGTGCTGCGGCGCTGGCAGAGTCCACCGTCGCGACGGTCTCTTGATAAAACCAATCGTGCAATTGAATACAAAAATGCATGTCTCTTGGTTAGCTTGTATACACATAGAGTCGAGAGAGCGAGCGCGGAGCCGGAGTCAGCGGATACGTGTGATCGCGCGCGCGGGCGCTGTACTAATGGCGCGCTGGTGGGGCAACCCACGCTTTATACGTCACGTAGGTAGCGCGCGTTCGTTAACGGGACATGCCAATCGACCGGCCTATTCTCATTTTTCTAAACAATAATAAACCCTCTTTGTTTAAGAAAATAAAGCGTTTCGGCCCTATTCACTACCATGGGGCTTCGGATTATCGCGGCACTAAACTAAACAGGGTAGATCGCTGTACTTTAGAAGTAATAGCGATCCACGACTTGTTTACACGAATCAGCTGATGTGACCGCGCCGTGCGCGGCAGGGAACTCGTTCAATACACGTTTATAAATAAACAAGGACTCCTTACTGTACCTCGTTATATACCCTCTAAAATTAGGATATTAACTTATCTAAGTAGTCGTTATCGTTAAGTAGGTCTTTGCAGAATTTAAATTACCATACTTCTATCGGCTGTCGTTAATAAATTAATTTTCATTCATTAATTAAGTATTTATTAGTTAATAGATCGCTATCTTAATGTTGGAGTTATGAAATACTTAGTGTGATACAGTAATATTTTTACGTGGGCATTTTTATAGAAGGAATAAATTTCAGGCTTTTGTATGAATGAAGTAGGTTCGTGACGTAGACTTATTTATATTCGTAGACAGTGGGAGGAGCGGGGTGTCCGGGAGGCAAAGGCGGAAGGACGGCCGTTGCCCCCGCCTCTGAATTCGTCGACTGCCAAAATTATATTAATACTAATTCTCCTTTTTAGGCCAGTTCCAAGAGTCAACACTCTAAAAAGCTACGAGGAAAATTGTTCAGAGCCGTTTTAATAGAAGAATTCCAATTTAGCGTTCAATTGTAGTTATCTACTACATTCATTGAGCAAGAGTTGGGATAGGTCAAGCTTGATTCAATACTTTCGAAATGATACGTTTTAACTCGATGTCCGTATTATTTATTTTGGGTGCTTTTTCGGAATGTTAAAAACATTTTTTATGTTTATTAAATTTAACTATTTATATACGCACGAGATACTAAATGTACGTAACAAAGATAAAAGAGGCGTTAAAGTAACTATCTACTGGTGTATATGTGTTAACCTAAATTGTATATAATATAAAATAATATTTTATTAAGAAATATGAATTCGTAAAATTTTCAATTTGATAATCGAGCGTTTTAATGATGAATTGTATAAACTAGCACATAAGTTTCAATATAGGATATAGGGTCAATATACTTTTAAATACTTAACATCACATTAAACTTTATAACATTAAATATTTCCCTTAAGCAGGATTTGGACACGCGACCGTGACCAGATTACTAGATTAACCTACCTATCAATCAAACATTACTATTATTCATTGAATCTAACCAACTTCCCGTATTTTTTAAATGCTAAAAGCGCTAAACTGGCTTTGTTCCGCCAACACATGGATAACACATTTCAGCACACGAGAAACACCACGTCACATGCCAGCTGCATTTGACGTGACCTACAAAGGCTACGTGATGTCGGAAAAGCTTCAATAAACCATCTACTGAATGACTAAGGCTCTACCTACATATAAAACCTTTTTGTTCAATAAACCTTTACAAAATATTTTACGTCGAAAAGAGATAACGTTGTATTGTTACTCATTGGAAATCTTTTATGTAAGGTTATCTATCCGCCGTTCCAATAACCAGGTATTAAGTAACTGCCGTAATTGTAATATTACAGACATTTGTTCTACGTTGTAAAATTAATATTCCTTTAGAAAAAAATGCTTTAGAAAAGAAAGAGATAATATTGCTAACTAGGCTTAGTCGAACTTTATTACAGGCTTAAACTATTGCCATTTTTAACAAAAGGCAGATTTTAAGCCGTCATAAAATATTTCCTCTAATAACTTTCTAACCAGGTATGAACTACAGCCATAGATTATTTAGCTAATAACTTTTGTTCTTTGTTAAATACCATTTCTTTATATATTTAAGTGCGTCTCTTACAGACTGTACTATGTATTGACTGTATTTTGTACACTCGCTAAATTGTCTTAGTAATAGGTAGACAGAACTATTATTATACACAAAATGATGTAAGTCATTATTTATTTTTTATTAATAGCTAAATTTAAGCACTGAACGAAGTTATCGAAATTCACCCAACTCGCTTACACAACATACTCCCATTTTTGCTAATAGACGGATAGATCATAAAAAATTACAATCAAGTGCAAAATACAGACTTAATATAAGAAGCTCAACAAACTTTTTGTTCTCTGTCGTAAAATATTCACATAAACTCTTGTTATAACTTATACCGTCCATATTGCGACTTGATTCTAAGAGACTAGAGACAAAAAGCTATAAGAGAGTTTCTTAACCTAAGGTCCTTGTACCTCCAAGACATAAGTGATCCTGGTGATTCGCGGCAAATACATTACCTTTATTTATAATAAAAACAAGTCTTAGAAAATATTAAGATAGTCTGGGTATTCAAAAAGGTTAGAAACTCTGATCTAGAGTGAGGTTCTTAATTTGTGTTAAGGGACAAGATTGTATTTTTAGATTTCATTACAATATAACTTTATACTTTGCCAAAATTTAAAAGGCTTAAACACAAATATAGTATTTTACTTATCTACTTTTATGTGTATATGATGGATCAACGATAGGATTTAAAAAGTTTAAATATGTACTTTTCCTTTATACTCGTGTGTATTTTAACCTACATACACTAGATGTTCGATGAGAGCGGTGGTAGCTCAATGGTAAGGACACGCGCTTCTTAACCGAGGAGTGCGGGTTCAAACCCGGGCACGTACCTCTGGATTTTTCAAGTCTATGTACGTATTTATACCACTAGCTCGACGGTGAGGGAAAACATCGTGATGAAACCTGCAAATTCAAACAACTTTGGATTTGTAACCATGATCCAAAAGTTGTCTGGTTCCCCTATCTTAGGGTTACGAAGGTCAGATCGGCAGTCGCTTCAATGTAATTACCAGACTCGCTAAATCCTGGATCATGGTCTAAGCGGACCCCGTCTAAGCACGGGACATAACGCTAGGATGATGATGACACTAGATGTTCGATGTCCTGACTTTTTTAAAGTTTTTTTTAAATGATGCCCATATACACAACGCTGCAAGTAATTTCCCAAAAGCTCTGTTTTTAATATCAATTGCTTTATATTTGTTTCAACGAGCACCATTGCAATAAGGTTCTCTGATAACCCAATCAGACAATAGATTAACAGCTATCTGTTATTTGTGTAAATGTTATTTATAGTAAACATAACAAACACAAATATGTATTTGCATTTGCATGCTACAGATTCATCGATTAAGTTATTCTAAATGTTATATTAGCTCAATTAGGAATACAATACCTATTTATCAACTTTATTGTACAATAAACATTATTCTATCCCTATTGCTTTTAAAATTATTATAGTTATTATAGGGATCAGGTAAGATTTTGTAAAAATTAAATCGGTTCAGCTGTTTCGATGATAAACAATCGATGAAATATATTCTAGCTCTGTGGGAGACGTTTACTTTGATATAGTGTCAATATAGTAAGAACTCTGTATATATCTGTATATAGCTCTCAACATAAACAATATTGAAAAATTATCTTCAATGTTCACGGTCGTTTTATATTAGCTTAATCTATTGTTTTGTTATTGAAATATACCAAAATGCCACACAGTCTAATGTTTGTGCTAGATTCAGCTTATCATATAAACAAGGCACAACGAGAAGGCGGCTAAAGCAATAAAAACATCCGTGCTGGGCAAACGTAGTACTAGGTCAACGGCCCAAACTCCCTAAGTAAACATGGCAGGCTTGTACTCAGAACGTTCCTACGTATGAATGGCAGACAGACTTGACTCTTATCACGACAGCAACCCGAAAGGAGGAAATGAATGCAATAAGTTATTTTAGCAAGATAATACAATTTGCAGATAAAACATGAGCAACCCTATCGATTAAAATTGAGACATTACTTCTATCTTCCTTTGAGTAAAATAATAAGACGCAGAAATTCAAGTTTCCGATTCTTAGATTTCATGTTATCAAAAAATTGTCTATGTAAACACTCGAAAGGTAACGAAAATCAGACCTAAATATTTTCGTTCGGATCAATAATCTGAAATAAACTTCACTATCGAGCGCATATACGCATGAAGGATACGCTGTGTGATCATTTTACGTCCATACTCCACGCGTCTTTACGACTACGCGGGCTACGTCTCAGTGACTATGATCCTTGTTACAGAGCTCGTAAGTGTTATATTTGCGACTCGTTTGACTTTATAAAAATCGGTCCATGCGTGAAACGTATCGTGGCGCTGCGTCGCGTATGTGTTTGTATACAGAGGCGCGTGTGGGCGCTGGCTGGTCGCTGACACCGGGGCGGCGATAACCTTCGAATCGATGTCAAATGCGCTTCGACTCGTCAAACGGTATCGTAAAACTAAGATGGGCTGGCACGAGAAGCTCGAGATCGCAAGCGACACAAAAAAGAAAATTCTCTGAACAACACTACTTTAGAAATCTGAGACAAGAAGGATTACGGGCCTAGTTAAAATACCACGCGCAACCTTCGTTGATTCTGCCATAAAAATACCACGTTGATTCTGCCAGAAAAATACCACGTTGAATCTGCCAGAAAAATACCACGTTTAATCTGCCAGTAAAATACCACTTTGAATCTAAAACGTAAGCGGTCTTAACAAACACAGAAAGTCTAGTCTATTATTGTAAACTTTGAATGTAAATTTTTATTGTATTTACATTCTAATATTTTTTGGATTTAAAAGAAGATCGATAACAACTACTTTTAAGGCACAAAAAAATACCTATTTGAAGAATAAATCCTTTCCACAACAATGTTTACAATTTTACTACTGTTTACATATTTAAAATTAACATATATTATGAAAGTTGTACGTCTACACTACATAAAATGAGACACGGATACGTGAATTCTATTTTAATGTTTGAACTTTTCTTACAAACTGCGAATGGTTAATTGTCATGTTTGCACAAGAGGTGTAAGACCGACAAGAATTTCAAATAAAATTTCGCGTATTTATTTTAGTAGGCTAACGTTATATGTAAATCAGTTGCTATCAAAGTTAATTTAAAACTGTAATTTGTTAGGTATTACATAAACGAGAACCAACAACAAACAGAATCCACGTGAAGAGAGAAAGTGTTGTGTCGAATGACAGAATACAATGTCTATTCCACATTTGACTCTGTAAGAGAATGTAGGGTAATCTTGTCCGACTTTGTCGATGCATGATTTTTGCTTTGATCATATCAGTAACATATAACTTTTACAAGTGATATGAAATTAAATAATTTATTTCTGCAAATGGATTCATAACAAATTTTTTTTGACGTCAAAAATTTTTTTTTTTGCCCTACCAGCACTTTGACGTGAATGCTGAGAAGAGGTGCCGCAATAAACTCAACAGATGGCATTTTTTAAATACGTTCATATGTACTTATATCTTATTTAGTGACATTATGAATTAAAAATATAAATTTCACTGTGCATGCGAGCAGAGTATCTTGACCAAAACAACAAAAAAGTAGCATTACATATAATTCAAATACGTACATGACTAGTCCATATTCGGTTCAAGGAGAGATTCAAAAGTAATCTTGTCCGATTTGTCGATACATGATTTTGTATTTTGATCATCTCATTAAGATATGTACGTACGTAGTACTTCACATTATCATTAAAATTCAAAACAAACATCTCTTTACATTAGGGTCTTATCTAGGTTTCTTTAAATAAAATAATGTTTAAAAGACTTTTAATTATTTCTAAATACATATAATTAATTTTATCGGTTCTTATGTTCTTACAATGTTATTGAACTTAAAATTGAGTTTGGCGAAAAATAAAGATGTTTTCCTGACTCATCGACATTAACACTTCTACAGATCCATACATTATTAAAGGATAAAGCACCTTTATTATTATGAACCATGATTAATAAATTACCTAAGATGTTCGTTGATGAGATTTAAATCATAATGAGAGCGATGGGCCAATAACGCACTACCTATTTGGTTCGTTAGAAGTATTTGGATCTACACAAATCGTTGATATTGCGTGCCGTTAGAGACGATTATTTCTTCGTTGAAACAGATATTCGAAAATAACGCAAATGTTCTCACAGTCCGTGGCCGCAATTTTAATATTATCTACTGAGGCGTATACAAAATCTAATAAGGTGATGAGGTTTTTAAAGCAAACAGAACCTTTTTTTAAGATTCTACGTACGCTTATTCCAAGTGGAGATGGAAATTAACTCATTCTAATGGTAATTATATTGGTCAATATTACGGAACATTTTTTTTTCTTATGAGGAATTAAAAGTATTCCCAGTATTAATGAAAAACGTGAGACGCTTTTACATACACTGAATTTATTTTCTTAATAACATTATGTCATAGACCATAAACATAGACAAATAAATACACACGACATCAGATGGCGCTAGCACGCTAGTATTTAAAACCCATATTATTTTGACATTAAACCTATTAGTATCGTCAAAAGCAAAATAATACAAATTTAAAATCAAGTCTATAAATTGACGTCTTCTATTGCATACGTGTTCACGTTTCCTCAAGTTAATTAGTTTGTTTTAATAGTTTACTTGTCAGATCCACAAGGACTTGTACTTATGACCATATCGTCGGTCTAGATGTGATAGCTCGTAACATTAATAACATTTTATGTTGATGCAAAAAGCTTAAATAGCATATGCGTGCTAATTAAGTAGTTATTACTTTTATAGTAAATAAATTGCCTAGGTATTATATTTTAAGTCTAAATCATTAAAACATAAAAAATATGTATTGCAGTTAGTTTTAAAAGAAGTTTTTGTCTCTCCTATTAAATTTGGCAGTTTGCATGTACGAGCTATCACATCTAGACCGACGATATGTCACCTCCAGCCAAGAGTGCTAACGCTCTTTGTTCCACCGTGTATATGTATAATTGCATGCAAGACCTGTTTTGCCTATAAAAGAACGCCCACTTGTGATGTACCCACTCGATCGCGGTCACTAGGCCAGGGCAAGTGAAGACTACTACCGGAACTTAAATTCATTTTCAGTTACCTAATTTAAACCGGTATACGCGATTCGCTTACGAGACCTTGACAGAGAACAATGATGTTGACGCTGATAGATGATTGATTCCGATTGTTTTGACAATTGGTATGTAAGGCCAGTTTTGGTACTGGGACTGTGTATCGGAAAGTGTGTTTGTATACGTAAATATTGCTCAATCATTGTTTCTATACTTTAACCTATTTAGAACGACAATGTCAGAAAGTGTTTTTGATTATTTAAGAGAAACCCAAATTACGGACTAGTCTTTAAAAAAATTTGCTTGAATCGAAGGAACATGAACGCGATATTTTTTATGATTTATAAATGATACAGTGGGGAACATAACCATATTATGGTGATTCGGGTAACAACTGAATCACGTGTTTGTAAGATAAACATTGATTAATCGCAGTAATCATCTTTCTTATTAGTATAATTAATTACGGATTAAATGATTAATTACGGATTAAGGACATACGTTGCCATCGCGATCGCGTGGTCAAAGCCATATCAACAATCCTAATAATTTTATAAACGTAAGTGTTTGTCTATATTAAGGATTATTACTCAAACGACGGAACAGATATGGTGTATGGTGAAATAACATGCGATACTTTAGTCGGAAAAAAAAAATCGATATTATTTTAGATAAATATACGTAACTTTGTAAGCGTGAAAAGAAGTTCACATTAACAAAGTAACATGTACAGCGAATGTCAAAAATAAATGTTCGAAAACCTCCAAGTTCCTAAGGCTACGACCTCCAAAACATTACCTACGCCTAGAGAAGACCCCAACCAAAACATCTTACTACGATATTTCGGTGAAAGTTGTTCATCATAGTCACCGCTGCAGTGACCACTGTCACGACGCGCCGGCGCAACCGGGTCAAGGAGCTCACGTTGCCAATATGACTAAGCCTTCTCCGTGAATTGCTCACATTATTGTTTAATAAGTAAGCATAAATGAAGTGATTTCATAATACTTTCATTAACTTAATAGCCAACGGCCTATCAAATTCTTTCATAGAATTGTATGGGTAAGTATGCTAAGAATAAAATTACACTAATGAGATTTTTATCATGAAAGTAGAAGATTCCTTATAAGAACAATCGAACTATCATTCTGTGGAGAATTGGCGTTATGGTATATTTTATTCCTTTTCCTTTTTTCAATTTGTTATGTATGTATGTATGTATGTATGTATTTATAAATAATAATAAATAATAATTTTATTTATTATTATATATAGTATATATGTATGTATGTATGTACAATTTGTTTAGATTTAGTATTCGAATGAAAACTATTGTTATCATTCGAATACTGTGGATTCTCACTCTCTTTTAAATCTAGCGGCGTTTTTATTTTTGCTTTCATAACCTTATAAGCAATTAGGTACAACTTATGAATAAAGTAAATGTTTTGTTTATTTATTAACATATTCTTACTTGTATGTAATACTTTTTTTTAAACTAATAAGATTTCTGCAAATATGTAATAAGACGAAAACTCATATACTCGTAATGCAAGCAATGTCGTGACTCACACCTTAAATTACATGTTTTACGTTTTTTGTACAATTTACCGAAAACTTCTACGACTTCTTACTGAGTAATGGTATACAATTATTTATAGCATCTGCTTGGTTTTTTCACAATTTCAGTTTTTCTACGAAAAAGAAGTACTAGTAAGATTTTGCGAAATCACAAAAAAAAAATGCGATGCGTTGCAAGCTCACATAAAATCTACTGGAACGATGACTGCAACACATAAAGATTACTTTTTCCGAGAAAATCCTGCATGCAACCGCAAGATTCGAGCCAAACTACATTCTTTCGGAACGCGATCGTCTAATAGCCCAGTGGACCTCTATAAGCGAAGCAATATTGACAAAATAGTTGCTAATAGATGTCGGAGTAACGGTCCCGAGACGAAGACAAAACTAGTCTAACAAACCGGAAAAATAACGTTTTCGACACACGTCTACCACGTCGTGGTGGGTACACGCGAACACTACCTGCTACGAGACACGAATACCATTACAGGCGCTATTACCTTTGTCTTAGGTCTTGATTCCTTTGTCACTACAATATTTATTTTTATTTATATTCCTGTTGCTTGTTTGCAAATTAGTTGTTGTGATGCGTCTCGTTTCATGAATAAAACTACTGTTTAATAATAAACAACGGGTTAACAAATGAAAAAGTAGATAACTCACGCGTTACGATAAGCAAAGGTCGATAGCTTCATTCATATTCATACAACAATATTATTTAATATTTAACTACCAATATACAAGTTTAACATTGTGTAAGTATATACCTAACATTGAATCTACTTTATATTATCAATTAAAAGATGTCATCAAGTCGTCCCATTTGAGAAATCCATTGTTTTTAAATATTAACAACACATATTTAATAATATAATAACCCACAAATAGGATCGACATATTAGTATTTCGTATTTATCAAAAATAAAAAGCTTAATTGCTTGCTCCATCGGCTACGTAACAATCGACCCAATTACATCAGAAAGCAATTTGACAACCACTTAAAAGAAATAAACAAAAATCTGTCGGATGAGAAACTTTCATAACTGCTGCCCGAAAAATATATGCTTGGACTTTCAGTTACTCGTGAAAAATTCGCAGATCAATGGGACTATGTGATTTTATGAGTCAGATGTGTTAAGCTACAAATACAATACAAACGTAAACTATAATTGATGAAGTTTTTAACGACTCAACATCTCTATCATATGCTAGATACCAAAATTCGGAGAAATACTTGTCACCAAGATCAGTGCACATTGTCCGTTGCACTCAATTATATACTTTTATCTTAAAACTACAAGCTAATAATCTACACATGCGTAAATCGTCTCGTAAATACGACAACAAAACAATGTCAAACAATCAGCAGACTCTGTATACAGTTACATTAATTGTTTGTTTACACTGGCCGTATCGCCATTTCCTACATTGACCGCTTATCTGTGAGATACCTACTGCGCAGTTAAAAACCTAGTTGCACCCTGGATACGCCTTCGTACAAGATGAGTAATATGTTTTTAATTAGTTCCTTTAATAACAATCGCCCACCTGGGTGATTAAGTGGCACGCACCGATCATTGTTTCAATATGCTGATGAGACATTAAAGATACAGAAAGTGACATAAATAGGTGATTACTTAATCTTGAACGTTTCATATTATGAGCAATGACTGACATTACTCCCAAATTATTTGAAAACATTAGCGATAATGTCTTCGTCATCAGTAAATCATTGGCCTGGCATTATTCCCGGAATGGTTAATCATTTTCCATCCACTGTATTGCTATAACTTACTTTTACGTTTTAAAGGAAATCCTAATGACTGTATAGTAAGGCCAATTACTTTAAAGTATTCGTGACATTTATAGTCAAAACTACGAGTTGGGATTAAACGTAAATTTAATTCATCATAAACAAAATTTGTCCATAATTTTATATATTTCACAACTAAACAAGTAATAAAGTCACAGCAATAGTAAAATTGAGACGGTAACAAATCTGTTACGCCGGCACTCTTCTCGCTGTGATTTATTTTAAGATTATGATTAATATTTCAAGGTAGAGGACATGCGAGCGAGAAACGTCGCGTTATCGGATAGTCCAAGTCTACTCGGAATCCCCGGTCGGCGTGAAGCCAAACTACGTCATCCACACACCTACCAATACAATGTAAAATGCATACACACTACACGACCGAAAGTTTTTGACCCCCGTTCAGTACAAGGTCGTATCGTTGCCAAAGGTCTATTCATTTTGGTCATGATATTACATTGTAGTACATGATGCACGAATCCAGGAATGTTGTCTGTATCTTTTGGCACCGCAATACGCAAATTAAAGTTAGTAAAATGGAAAAATATCTAAATGAATGACTTTTACAATACATTTATTTATTGGTGGTCCAGATCTCGACATTGTATGTTGGTACTTTTCAAAAGCTGTCAAAACTCGATTGCGTGTATTTGTGCATTTGCGCAATGTAGCCTTTGAAAGAATTAAAAATGTATGATTCATAATATCCGAATCTGATAAATGAGTTTGTTATTCTAAAAATAAAAGTCGTTTGTCAACATTAACATCCTTATTGTTATCTTCTACGATTGGCGCTATTCATATTATGTACAATGTTTTATAAGTACATCATAGCGCATATTTCGTAAAAAACACGTATTATCATGGATAATATCATAGACTGACATTTTACTTAAACATTTCGGCGTTTATGTTATATGGCCTCGCCAAAGAGACCGTTTAACAAGGCGGTCATCGGCCTTGTTGCTCGATGAGTGACGATATTGTGGTTCTATGCAAATGTGTTCGCGCTAATTCTACGCGTCAGACGCAACAATTTTGTCTACGGCAGAAGGGTTTGATACCTTACTATTACATGCTTCGTTTATTCTAGACGGTTAAGACATTTTTTCTCTAAATGGTTCTACACAAAGAACATACCTACACAGTTATAGGTACCTACGCCTGATAACAGTTATGTTCCATTTCCGAGTTTAGCAAAGACGTCATCGATTGCCGATTCCAAAAACGACTTCTTAAACGTCGAAGACCTACTATGATAATGTGTAGTTAACATAGTTTCACTTCCACTATATAATGATAAATAAATACGAAAGGTTTTATTTTAGTCAACAGAATTAACATCAGCGATTTTTTTTATTGGCGCTTAGGAATGGGATTTTAATGTTTTACATATAACGTTAATTAAAACAAGTTTACTTTGAACGACATGTTTTTCCATTCATGGCTAAGCAATGGCTCATGCAAGACTCTTAAAAAAATCTAGATTTTTTTTTTTATTCTGTTGATGTTACACTGCCCTTGTTTATAGCTTACAGCTTTACTCACACGTACGGGACCCCAGCAGTTTGGATTCCGTGAGACCTGCCAACCGATGTAGGCCTAACGGTGACAAAATGAACAGGTTTATCGCAATGAACCTAATACGAAGGCT
Organism: Glyphodes perspectalis; assembly: GCA_951394215.1. NCBI lineage: Eukaryota > Metazoa > Arthropoda > Insecta > Lepidoptera > Crambidae > Glyphodes > Glyphodes perspectalis. The sequence goes on along the minus strand of OX596209.1, from coordinate 7,983,939 downwards.
CGGCGGCATCTTTTTCTACCTAGGTTTCTCCATTTGATAGATGAAGTAAAATTTAGGCTAATCGCAACTAAACGTGCAATACTACAACCCGTATCTAAACAAGATACATTTTCATGTTGTGACAGACATGCGATGTAGAACAATTGCGTCGTGGAATTATTAACAAGATGGCCAGCTAATATTAATATTCAGGTCGTTATGAGTTTATAACAAGGATGTGTGACATTGATATAAATTGTGTGACGTCAAAATTGTTTTTCCGCGTCGTGATTTGTTCTACGGAAAATTATTGGACGAATTGGAATAAGGATATTGTGTGTCCGGGAAATCTCATTGATCCCTGCGTCTTGTATTTTATTACGCAAATGTCCCATTGCGTTTGAGTCGGTTCTTCATTAGGCATTTATCTGTAACGTAACGTCATTAGCTTAACTAAAGGTGTCACAGTATTCACTGTGCAGCCGGTAAGGAATACTTCACACTAAGTGAATATATATCTATTAATTAATATAACTAATTGGATATACTTTAAGTGATGGGTAATATTAGGGTATTGAAAATAATATTAGACGGATGCAAGAAAGAGAAAAACATTACCCTCACTGCGTTAGAACACATCAAAATTATTTAAAAAATAGTCACATCTTAAACGATAATCCGCTGAGCAATCCTATTTACATGAAACCTGAACCTAGTTCTTCCATGTTGACCCACAAACTTATTGCACTTTACACTATTAGTCAGACATACGAGTAATTCGACCAGTTGATTTCATCCTCTGTAAAACCATGCTCCATTCCCCCATTTTGTTATGAGGTTTAAGTGAATCACGATTTCGATTGCAAATTAGCTAGCATTTGACGTGTCGGGTTAAAGAGAAGGCCGAGGTCAATGAAACACAATTACTCGGAATCCTATTAATTATAGTCTTGAAAGTAATCTATAACATTGGCCAACTTCTCTGACCAGTAAAGAGTTCCAGCAAGGGTACGTTTCTTTTGGATGTCCAATTAATTATGAGCCTCACTACATTCAAACATATCCAGGACATCAAACCATAGTGTGCGGCATACTTGTACAAGTTTATACAGGATATAAAGCTGCTTACTATAATGGATAGTGACTCAGGCCACGAAACCGCAGCTCGCGGATTCGAGTCCCGCTATAGACATGTTCATGTGATGAACATGGTCATTTGTACTCGATTCTGAATGTTTATACTTATTTCAGTACTTAAATTTGTGTTCATAGTTCAATAAGCTTCCAGCTAGGATGTATCCATCGTTATATGCTAGCTAACTTAAAACTAGGACTTGATAGCTTGTAATAACTACAAGTAGTCTTAATGTGCAATGTCCCTGGTGTGCGCTTTACCTAAACGCGCCATACTGCGAAGACGTCAACAGACGCCACTGTTGCCTAACAACATGAATGGCTGGTTTCTAAACGGAAACACTTGGCCAGTACATTTGTACAAACGCGGTTAGGCAACCCGTCATCCATGTAATAGTCTGAAGGTCTCGCAATGAAACCTTCAGTGGGCGAAGCGTTCGTTTTATTCTGCCAACAATTGACTGCCGCCAACGTTCAATTTTATGCTACCTATTGTGCGTAACTTTGCTTCAGGCGGTTTAAATACAAGACAAATGAGGATTAGATTAGATAATTCAAATTCATTTAACCGTAAAAGGCTCTAAATTAAATAAAAATGTTCCCACGCTCCTTTTTATTCTAGTCTTTGTACTAAAAACCTTTATGTGCCCTAAAACGCAATTTATTCTCGATTAATATTGCTCGTGCAGTTTATAAGGTTTGAACTATTTAATAAGCGTATTAACAATTTGTTTAAAAAAAAAACAGTCTCAAAATGTAATAACAATATGTTCGGTTTAGGCAGGACCGTTAAATTTTCAATTTATCTCACTCTTTACACAACAGATAAGTACTAAGATTCACCTTTACTGAAAAATATACATAATTTTTTTTCTTGGAAATGAGGTATGTATAATGGGAACTTTACGTAACATCCGCCAATAACAAACAGTAACATATTCAAGCAATGTAGAATGCGCAATATATAGCATGAAGATTTATAATAATAAAAAAACTACGCATAAGTCGAGTAGCACGTCGATATACGGTGCTTTGTAAACAAACAAGTCTATTGCAAAATTTGACTACCGACGTGTAAACTATATAATATAAATCGAATAAAAATTAAGTCCATTGTATTTTTGATAAATGGACATTATTGAGAAGACATATTACAATCAGTGTCTCAATAAAAAATACGCAAGCAATACCTACGCTACGTAGGAACTACATGGTTAGTGACTATCAAATTATAGTTACCGAATATAATTTAATATGTGTCATATAAACTGTAATTCAATTTAGTTACTCAATAGATATGTCTAGGAAGGGACATATTTAAAAAATCCGTTTGGAACAACCCTTTAAATGTACTTGCAACGAAATTTCCCATTGGCGGGATGGAAGTGTTTAATTTGGAATTCAGCGTTAATCGTCTTGCTGTGTTTTAACAAAAGTAGGTAACGGCAGTGATATCAACACTATCATTACCACTGTACTTTCGCGAGTTTACAGTCGTCATAGACCCTAATAGCGGTTTACAACCTTGATACTAGGTTAACCCTGATTGTGGGTGATCACCTGATAAGAAATAACTGGGATTATCAGGTGGAAAATTTAGGTACACTAACTGTTTACCTAGCCGACGATGACATTAACGGAAATAACGGCACGAGAATGGCTTTGTTCCACACTTGTCAATTGTTTTACGTGACGCGTGTGGAACCGAAATGGACCATTTTAAAATTAAGGTAGGTACGTAATGAATAAATGGAAACGGTTCTGAATTAAATTAATGTAACGGATAGTTTGATGGGCGGAAACATGTGTCAGGTTTACCTACATTCATAAAGTTTGTAGTATTATGCTCACTTATCCGTTATACAATTATCCTATTTAATAATATTGCAATAATTGCACTGTCGATCATCAACTTCCTAGCAATATGTATCGTTCTTCCTCGGGGTTCACTTGGACCATGATATAACAAACAATAAGCCATCCGAACTTCGTAACTCTTAAGTCAAGGGAACCTGATCCTGGATACTGATAAAAATTCCTACTGCCGATCTAGCTCTGTTTGTATCAGTGTATTTGGTAGTATATGCTAGAGTTTGAATCAATAGATGCCCGTCTTAGCCCATTGAACAACTATCTCTCATATTTTCTTGTCATTATTAAAAAAGAAGCATCAATGATAATATCAACCAAAAGCATACGCCTAGAGCGCATTCTTTTAACTAGACTAATAAAACAATGCGTTCTATGCGCATTAAACACTGATTTAGTAATCAGTATTATTACTTATACAATTATTAGTTATACAAAAAAACCTCGTAAAACTAATATCAGTCAAAGGGAAAACAAACATAAAGTAATTATTTTAATCTAACCATACTATGGCGTCATAATGAGTAACGCCGGAGTATTACACACTTTACTCGTATAATCCCCCTTGTTTTAATGGTCAGAGCAATAGCAACAAAACCATTGATTTAGAATCCTGCTACAAGCAAAATCATATGTACTCAAGTCATGGACGTTTAATACGTATATGCGTAGTGTCTATATACATTGGAGCTAAGTAATTGGTATGTTTGTGTGATCAGTTTTTGTTTACTGCAATAACAAAGACCGTTTACGTGTTACCAAAAACGAAGCACCTAGCCATGTTTATACTCGTTTAATATGCACTTAGGAAACCTACAGAGAAAAACTTTGATTAATTTAAATAAATATATCTTTCAGACCATCCCCTAGCTCCCACTTATTGTTAAGCTAATTATATGTATACTAAGTAACGTACAGTTGTACCTACTTAAATATCCTTATAAACATCAATTAGTGCAAATGACCATGACCATTACACGAACATTGGTCCCGAGCGGGATTTGAACCTGCGGCCATCGGTTTCATGGCCACGGTTCCTGATCACACAAACAGACGGTCTATCTAATATAACAATCAATGGCAAATACATCGCATGTTTACACTAAATACTCCTTGCATGTATAGTGTGTTTTCAATTCCTAGATACCATAAAGAGAACTCGCAATTTAATATAATTGAGACATACATCGTTAAGATTGCAGCTCTAGCCGACGTTCAATCTTCCTCTTTCAAAGCGAAATATATAAAACGTAAGCATTAAATGTCACATTTAATTCAATTTATTATGTCAGTACTGACCATTAACGACAAAGAGTAACTAGTTTATCCATGAACATAATTATACTTGTACCTTTAAAAAATCTAGAAATGTTCGCAATTGCCTTATTCTGTTTATCATAACAGGAAGTATATGCGACACGATTTTTTTATTACCAAATAATATTTTTATGCTAATTGATTGTTTAATCTTTTTCTATATTTTACACATTAATAAACTGAGCTTATATAAAAAAAAAAACAGTCCGTTACGTGCCTCGTACCTAGTCAAATTAGATTTTACAGTAGGAAATGAAACCAGCAACCCCCTATCATAACAAATCATAGGACATCCTGTACGAGGATTAAATAAAATTATAATATCAATTGTTTACATAGTTGCATTTGAGACCTTGAGAAGTATTCAGCGTTTGAAAATTAAATTTTAAACTAGGAATTATTTGCACTTGATACGTATATAGCCTATGTATAAAAGGAACTAAAACTATTAAAATGTAGCATTTACACACAAAAAATAACTTCAAATAAACAGAGGAAAACGTTAACGCAATTTATATTCAATACCAATAGTTAACCGCATTCTTTGATTTGGCTCTACAAAACTTGTACTTAGCTACTATTTTATTTCAAACATAATAAATAACCTAAACAATTGAATGAGAAAAAGTAATGCAAGTGGAACAAATTACATACTTACTATAAATTGTCGAGATCATGGTCTAAGCGGACCTCGTCTAAGCACGGGACATAACGCTAGGAAGATGATGATGATATAAATTGTCGAGATAGATAATATATTAAATCATAGAACAATAGGATTACCTAAAAGGAGAAAACTAAAATGCCGATAGAAAAAAAATCAGTCGAATTGAGAACCTCCTCATTTTTTTGAAGTCGGTTAAAAATATAATACCTGTTGAGGGAAACCTATCTTTTGACTCTCTACTACTTAAGTAAAACATGATACAGAAGTTGTTTTTGGCGGTTGGTAAATGCATGCGCAAAAACAGTATTGTAGGAGAATTAAGACGAATTCAAAAGCGTGATGACTACCATAGTTTACTTCAAATTAATAAATGCTAGCAGTTCATAGGTAAAGCATCAACAATTAACAGCGAACGGTCGAAGGTCTTGCGGACACACGGTAAAAACTATATAATTTCAGCTCAATACTGTGACATTGAAAAATCCCTCTTCGATTAAATTTTATAAGCGTTTTACATAAGAAACATTGAACTCGACGGAAAAATTTAATATTTATCACATACATCCTAAGTTTATTAACCTCAAGGAGAATACCAGTTTTGCTATGTCGTTAGCTCACTTCTCGACTCCATAAGTATACAAGCTCAAAAAAAAAAACAATAAAAAACTTAAATAAATCTTACGTAAAAAAAACCACCACCAATCGTTAGTAAAGCATGTGCCAAGGTTATAGTATTCATAGGAACTGTATTTTATTTTATTATTATATACATAATTTTGTCATGTGCACTTTAGATGGTCCAAACGGTCGGTATTTCAATATTACATAAATTATAAAAAAGACGCCCGCGTTGCACTTAAGTAATAGAGTAGTAAAATAATACATCATTACAATTTAGAAATATATTCACTTAATTAATTTATTGCTCTTGCATGAATAATGCTAATTCTAAACGTTACATACATAATTAGGTAGGAAGTTGTTTGAATAAGAATTATTATTATCAATAAAATTATGCATAGCTAACTACAGATACGAATGTCAGATACTATTGTAAAGATGAAGGAAACAGAATGTAAAAAGTAAATAGAAATATAATAAAGATGCTACATAAGATGAGGTCACTACAATACTTCAACATAGGCTATATTATTACGATGATGTTATAAGTACAAAGAGTAGATGTCCTGAAAAGTATGAATGGAAGAGTTTGTACGATTAAGAAATTACACACGCATTAAATATTTGGATGAAAACGCATACGCATAGAACGCATAGAACGCATGTAGCGTAATCATAATAAAGACAAAAATACTGACAAAGGTTACTTTGATCCCAAAAAGTTAATCGTCTGAGATAGCAATACCACGTCTAGCTGTGATATATGTATGTATACCTACATGGAATAACTCATATAGATAGACGATACAGAATATCATTATTCTGCTCAACATATATAAAGACAAAAATACTGACAAAGGTTACTTTGATCCCAAAAAGTTAATCGTCTGAGATAGCAATACCACGTCTAGCTGTGATATATGTATGTATACCTACATGGAATAACTCATATAGATAGACGATACAGAATATCATTATTCTGCTCAACATATGTATGTATGTACTAGCATCAAAGCAGAAGCATTTTTAAATGCCACCATCAGCTGTCCTTCCACATTTCCCAGTTCCAAATCAAATAAATACAACAAATAATCCTTGTTACGTTATCGCACTGGCAAGGTTGTAAGATAAAAAGTGCAATATAAAATAACCCGTTACGTAAACATCTCGTATCATGTACAATGTGTACTCGTATACTTATCGAGTGAGGTTCTTTACCTTTCACCTAAAACAGATATGTTTGGCCCGAAAAAATTGACGCAAACGATAGGATCAAATGTGTGATACATAGCAAAAAAAAAAATCTCTACAGATATGTAATGATCGTCAAATGAAAAAGCATAGATGTGAATAAAAAAAACAAAAACGAATCAAACGTATATTGAAATCGATTTAAAAAGACAAAAGCCAGTAGGTAGGTACACCGATTCGCGTGAGTCTTCAGCAAACTCCACCTTACAGCACCACCAAGGCCGGCGCAACCAAGACCCTTCCGCACTGGGGTGACGCTGTTCTGTTTGGCGACACGAGACCTCGACGTAATCTTTTCCTGGTTCTTGTGAATTCTAACGCCCTTGACTACAACAATTAACCGCCACTTTTCCAAATAACGAAAAAACTAACCGTTTACCTATATTAACGTTTCGACAAAAACGTGTTGGATTTTTATGGATTTTAATTAAACCTACATTTATTTATAGGTCAGATCGATTCGTGTCTAATTTAAACTGACTGGAATAAAAAATAATACTACCTGAAATTATTAAAAACATTCGTGTAGTCAGACGATATAAACATTACAAATTTTGCAGAAAAGCGCCATCTAAGTGTAGACGTTAGAACTAAAATGGATGAGGCTTTAACTTGAGTATTGGCGAAGTCAAACTAGATGGCACGACTGACGGCGCGCAACTCCAACTTGCAAAAAGAGAGTTGAAATTACAATATAAATGCGTGTTATTCTAGGCAATGAGGACTAATTTTACAGTTATTACACCAGTTGCCTATTTTATTGTAACTACGTGGCCAAAAAAGTGAGCTGTTTCGACAATCTAGTCCCATTATGATTCTAAAAATAACACGCGAACCACACGGCGTAGTATTTTCGCTAGCGCGTTTGTTATTATAGTTGATAACAACAATGATAAGTTCATTGACTACATTAAAGAACAATTATATCGACGGCTTACACATTACCACGTGGTTCACGTAAACGTATGCCAATACTAGAAGTTGCACGTGCTATGACTAACGTTACTAGATTCAATCGAGCAGAACAGTGATTTTATAATTGTACGACTATGAATAGACTTTACAATTAAGTTTGCGAGTACGTGATTGTAACTAATGAAGGTATGGCTACCAACTTAAGTGCTAAAATTAGGAAGAAAACATTAACGCGACGTTTACGTGGGGACTTAGAGCCCGTATTGTTTACAGAAATCTTTGCGATTTTATATCTCCCGCCTTCATAAGATATTATACTGTAAACAACATTATATTGAAAACGTTATACATTAAATTTTTCTTGTAATCAAAATATTTTATTATTATTAAACCCTACCAAGTTATTTATGTAATGGTATTGCTTGTAAATAAATGCGCGCTAAATAAATATGCATTATGTTAGGTTATGTATAAAACTAGCTCACAACGATTTTACAATTCTGTATTTATTATTGATAGCAAGTTATCCAGAATTATAATAAGCCACATGTTTATCGAGCTCAAAAAATAAATTTAAAAACTCCATCAAAAATATAAATAAAAACAGAATCACTAATAGAATCGTTTAGCGCCAACTACATAACTCCAACTACACTTAAAGTACCCCAGTGCAGTTTTATTATCAACATAAGTACTAATAAACGCGGAGTAAAGGGGAAAGTGGATTGGGCTGTTCGGTCTACCTTACGCCTAAGCACCTTTCCCAACTTTCAAATGCAATTTATGAATGCTGATGTAATATATCACAAAGATCAAATGGTCAATATAACACATATATGTAATAGTAATCTGGTACTTTAACTAGGAAATAATAACCGACATATTAGATCAGAAGTGCGAAGCACGTCTGGATGTTTTCTATACAGAAAACACTTTTTACCACTTATATTGCGTAGAGCAGCTATACTCAATGTGTGTTCCGCGGAACCCTGGGGTTTCGTGAAGCCTTTTTGGGGGTTCCACGAAAATTGGTACTGATCATAATTATCATAACTCCTGGGGGAAAATCCGTTAAAAGTCGATTATTACCCCCCCCCCCCCCCCCCCCGCGCTGTTCTAGGGTCCCGTCAAATACTCCACTTCTTAAAAGGGTTCCATAGCATAAAAAGATTGAGAAGCACTGGCATAGAGAGTCAGTTAATGCTGACCGGGTTTTATTAGCTTTGACAAATGCAAAATTAGTCAAATCCCTAAACGTAACGTCGTTTTTAAACACATGTTGAACTGAAAAATAATGTAATAACTCAATGGTGTTGGTTATCGAAGCATATTTTTACCAAAACCATGGCCAATGTAATACATTATAGAATCTGGAAGCGTCTAAAAACGTCAAACACATACTTCAGCTCCCGTTTTCAAATATCAGCACATTATGTAATTGACCCAAGGCACCGTAAACCACTAGGTGGGGTGAAGGTGAAAAAATTACACAACCGACACCAAATCAAATACTTTTATCTATAGCAAAAACAACGTCCAATAATAATGATAAATAAGTTTCAGCATACACTACTATATCTTATTTATTTAGAATTAAACTGACACATTTTTTATTAATGATGAGTAATAATTTTTGCGCAAAAACGGAATTCCATCATAGATAACGGTATCAACGTGTATCGGTAAAATATCACATAATAATGTCGCCAGAAACACCAAATGTTGCGGTGTGCGAATTTTATTTATAATTTTCTCGGGATATGACTAACCATATAGATTGGGAAGTACATATCCGTCAGTCAGGAACTTATTCTATACATTTATAATTAATTATTTGATACGTTTTATGTCTCGTTTATATAAACCATAATTATGTATGAGTAACAAAAAAACAAATTAACGAAATAAATGCCAGTAACAATCGTTCTAATAAATTGTATTGATAACGTAATCGATTAAATAACATTAGATAAAAACTAAAAAAAATGTAGTACGAATCAACAAGTTTTCCAAACTGCGCGTTTGAATGTTCTCTCGGAACAACGATCTGCAAGTAAGGACCCTGCGAATGCACTGAACTATAGAAAGTGTGCAGTGAGACAACTTTCGCGACCGAATTCAAGAGAAAGTAGTCCGGGGCGTCGCACGCATACATTATATCACTTTATCCGGCGTCTCTCGGATTATATCACCACAACACAAGCCGCTATGGAAATCAAAATAAATATGTTGAATCTCTTTAAGGAATATTTTTATGTCGAAGCTGTAACATTTTAAAACTGTTATAACGAAATTGGGTAACGTTTTAAGAGCAACACAACTGTAGAGTCACGCTTTCGTAACAAGTTATTGTCGCCGGACGGAATTGCTCATCTGAAAACTGTGTCCGCTTGAGTGGCAAAGAGTTTTGTTCAAAAATATCTCCTTTCGCTTTCGATTTGAGCTGGCGCAGCATCCGCGGAAACTGCTCGTGCGAACGAAATTAGCATGTCCGTGCGCTAAACACCACCTATTTACAGATACACAATGGAAGGTCACTATCTGGCAATACAGACAAATGAAGAGGAGCTCAGTCGTGATGGCAACGATAATTTAAAAAAAATGACACAAGCGTCATGACGTGATGTTGCGTTTGACGGAATGTAATAGTTTATTTAGCTCATAGCGAGGTGACACAAAATGATGTGCTAGCCAAACAAATTTATCATGGATCCGAACTTTAAGATAACTTCCTAGTTTCTTAGTTTTTATAGATATAAATCTATGATTCCGATAATTGTTGAAAAGTTTATAATGACTACATATAAAGAATATATTTAACAAATTTAACAATTTTCAATCGTTTCTAATAACATTTCATAAAATAAAATACCTAAGGTAAACTTTAAAACACGCAATTTTAACTCGTTTTTGCAGATACTAATAGTTGCATGACCATATAAAAATATTCAGTACTTATTTTAATTTTTAAAGGCAAAACACGTCTTTTATGTCTTTTAACACCACCAAAGATAATTACTTGCTTAATTATTAGTTATAAAATTAATGCTTTAAACGGATCATGATTATTCATTGGATAGATTTACTGTTTAGATAACCTATTTAGAAGTCAAAAGCCACAAAATAACATTGAGAGATCTGCTTCAATCAAACAATCCCTAAGTCATAAGTTATGAAGTATTACAAAACTTAAAAGCCAATCCGATTCTCATAATTCATAAAACATAAAGAAACAAGTACATATTTTCAAAACGAATTAAACAAACATCCCTATTTGCTGTTATGTGTTACATAATGTGTATGTTGTACATAATAAACTAGACGTACATACACGTAAAAGGAGTGTATTGTTACGTTGACCTTAGGGCCGCAGTCTTCGTCATACCGCTGATCTCATAATGACAACGTTTGTGTTAGCATATACATACCTCTATTTCCTCACAATCAGAGTACTTTATCTTACTACTTACTAATAAATTTAATATTATAAACGCCAAAGTTTGTGTGGATGTTGTTATTTTTCCCGCAAAAAGTACTGCATGGATTTTAATGAAACTTTGCAAAAGTATAGCTTATACATTGATAGAATAAAACATAAGCTATGTTTCATCAATGTACCACGGGAGCAATGCCGCAAGCAAAAGCTAGTAGTCTAGAATATTCTTACATTTTTACAGTGTTCTCTCTGTTTATTTTCTGCGTCAGTGATTGTTATAACAAAAATGTACATCGATTTGATAAAAAGGAAATAGATACAATTTTGCTTTAGCGATATCATATCATTGATAAAATATGATCTAAAATCATTGAATGTAACCTAAGAATTTTTAAGAAAAAAATACCTCAAGATTCGCTGATAACTTACATGCAGTTACGTTTTGATCGTCAATGTCTCGTGCTGAAGTTGCGAAATGTACTGTAGTGGCTGTATAAATAAATCCCATTATTTGTATCATGTGATCAGTATCAAGATTTGACAAACCGTCACGTCAGTTTCTTGTGTTAATATTTGTTGGTTTCAAAGTATTATAACTCTTGAATTTGAGTATGTAAAATAAATAACGATTATTATATTCAATTCTTAATACATAAAAATGTCTACTTAAAGTCCTACTACTTTAGTCCCATGTTGGTCTGGGCCTTGGCCCATGTTGATCTGGGACAAAAAAAAGAATGTGCCAACTGTGGTTCTTGACTAGCATGTCGTAAAAAGCGACTAATGGTTTACGGGGTTATGGGTATGTGACTGAGTAGGCGAGGAGCTAGCCACTTATCACTCCTTTTTCACAGCTTTCCATCCAACCCAGCCCACTGTCCCATGTTGGTCTGGGACTTAAAAAGAATATAATAAAAAGATAAATAATAATAAATAATAAAAAGGACAAAAAAAAAGAATGTGCCAACTGTGGTTCTTGCCTAGCATGTCGTAAAAGGCGACTAATAGCATATCGGGTTTTGGGTGTGTGATTGTGTAGGCGACAGGTTAGCCGCTTGTCACTGCTTTTTCACAGTTTTCCATCTGAACCAGCCCGGCTTTATTTTTGGCTGAATGTGGTTAAAGGGGCTTGCTGCCCTTACGACTCTGCATACCCCTACGGGGATTATGGGCGTGATGTTATGTATGTATGTATGTATGTCAACTTAAAATATATATCGATTACAAAATTCTAAACTGACCCGAAAAAAAAATTGGTTTCATATCGAAGAAAGGTTAGTTTCTTCTTCTATTAATATATAAAAAACCACTCCCGACAAGATTTCAATATAAAACTATATCATCGTGAGTTTTATCTCCGTGTATATGTTTTGACATGCGAATTGCGTAATTGTAATAATTATCGCATAACTAGGAAACAATCACGAACAAGCCGAAGGCAAGTCACATCGTGAGATGACGACATGTAATTTGAAGATAGTAATCAATTGATTGATAAATGAATAATATACTTCATAGTATTATGTAAAACATGTATTGATTTATTATGTAAGTGCCATAGAGGGGATGATATAAAAACTTAAATTACCCAACCGATTGACTATAGGTATGTTATTATATGTTTTACACGAAAGAACATAGATTACTTTTTTTTAAGTAAAACAATGCTTCCTCGTTACTCATATAACTCTTTAAATTATAATTTTTATTTAGCAAATACGGCTTAATTCTGAAAATAAATTACAGCTTTAAATTAAAAAAAATTAACACGTATAAGTAATGTTAGTTAACTGGCTATAATCTACCAAATACCTAATGCTGTTTACCAGTTTGTATACGTAACGCCATTAGGCATTACGTATCGTTTAAACATATTAAAAAGAAAGGTAGGTAGGTATTTAGTAATATTATTATTTAACCTTTTTTATACATTATCTTTTGTAAAATACCGAATATAAAACCCACAGACACAAACGCACCAGGATCCCACAAATTCAGATTTATAAATGAAATCAATACAGCGTATGTAGAATTGGTGTCATCTATATTTGGTAAATATTATGTTGTATATTACAATTTTAGTAGATATTACAAATTGCTTTAGTAGGTTCAACCGCTAACCGAGTAAAAATGTCTCGAACAGTATCATTGAACTGCAATAAATGACAGTTATGTATTAATTAATGTCCCGTTTGTTTAATTGGAAGGAGGGAGTAATATACTAGAATATAATTTTTGCTAGCCAATCAAGTTGTGAGTGCGAATAAACGAATAGTGCTTGACTTCGATTGAATATTGATTACATTAGCCTAAAGTATTAAGATTATTTAGAATCGTATTTAAAACATTGAAAATTAATTTGTTACTTTTATTGAATCAACTCAAAAAGCTGGCTTTCCCGTTATGGTATAAAATGAGCATTCAACTCTGATCTGTTCTAAAAAAAGCGTAAGAGAAAAATAAATGTGAACAAGTTTTGTTAAATAAATTATTGCAAAAACACGCTAGCTTCCGTTGGCGCTAATATCGATCCGACGGCGGTATTGGTTTATTTACCTACGTATGTATTGCATAATTTATATGTGATAATCGAAGACAAAATAAAAACCGATTTACGAAGTTCAAGTTTGATCTGGCCTTCTTCAGGGTCATAACTGATCTGAAGGAGCGAAGGAGTTTATTGAATGTACCGCGGCCACTATATTGGCTTATAGAGGTCCTGGGAACCCCACACAACGTTAATCCCCCAATAGCATGAAGGTGTATAACGTATTCCCATGATAAAAAATACAATATCACTAAATATTTTTGCATTCCTTGCATTTGTACATACATACATAACATCACGCCCATAATCCATTGTATTGTATTATATCCATTGCATTTGTAGGTTTATTGAAAGTACGTGCTATCTAACTTACGGCACGACGACGATACGACAACGACACGGTACGGACAAGGTTTGAAGTGCGAAAATATGTCACTATCCACCCTAAGTACAAAACGGTACGACGCATTTCATACATTTGAGCCTGAATATTCGCTACGCCTGCCGTACAAATGAAATAATCAATGTACCTACTTACTAAACATTTGTTGATATAAAAATTTATATTGAATTGCGTTACATGTTATATTTATAAATTAAAGATTGTTTATGTGCATATCCTTTATTTAAAAGCAGCAAATATAAAAATGGGTCCATAGGAAATTCTATTCTTATAGAGGTATACATGAGATGCAAGTTAAGTTGACAAAACCAAGTCAACAATAATGTATGCATCAACGGTGTGCTAGTACCTATTTATATATCATTGGGTTTTAAGATGATACTCTAAAAGGATGCCAAGGTGATCATCTACTTCTGATGAGTCCAAGTTACTCGGTAATTACTAGAAAATGCAATTTCAAGCCGCAATTGACTTACTAAACGAACTGATTTACACTGGATTCCAAATCCAACGAATACCTTTTGATGATAGGTACACCGTACACTAGCACAATATGCAGCCTTCCGATAGTGTACGTACGAATATACATATAAGATGAAGTATGTAAGTGGAACCAGTGATAATAGGAAATCGTATTAATTAACTTGGCCCAGGTATGTAAAGAGAAAAGAGGAGAATGCAAGATGATAGAATTATGACTATAAGTGTTAGCGGGTAAAGCGGAAAAGGGCGACCAGAGATTAATTAATTGTATGGAAGATGATATGAGTCAGTCCACTCCAGGGAGTGAGATAACCTCTTCCCTAGCGGGGTAGGCAGAGAGAGAGAACCGAACGCCATATGACACGATCCTTACACACCTCACTTGCCTCTTCAACATTCATGATCCTTTTCATACAAGCTCTAAGGTTTTTATGACTCCTAACATCACCTTCTGTTAATACACGACCAATCTGGTCGTGGTAGGTGAGCCTGGACCTTCCGCGGCTCTTACATCCTTCAATTTTCGCATTGTACTCGTATATCTGTTTAGTCAAGCTTTCGTCATCCATTCTTTCCACATGTCCGAACCACCGGAGCATGCATGCCTCTTCTTGCCTTGACTCTATAGATTATACATGACTTTATTAGAATATTTCTATCAGACCAATGATAACTTGTAAACATAAGCTGACTGTACAATGTACATATATAAAACCTCACAATTAATTAGTTCATAATTAGTTTATTGGTTTATGATTTAATTAAATATTTAAATCCAATGCATAGTATAATACTAAACGCAAAATTGGATTGTCGTAATTAACGTCTATTGCAGTTTGATTATCAAGAAATAAAAACAAACCGTCATACCCTTTACACAAACAATATTTCTTTTATATTTGAAGGTTTTTGTTGCTACGGAGATAATAGCTATTAATTAAATACAGCTTCTATAAGAAATCATACTGGAAAATTTCATTTATTTTGTGATGTCAAGCAAATCAATACGACTATAGCGTTGTATTAAAAACAGACTATTAGAATTAATGTAATCGCCAACAGTGCTTATCATCTAAAAAAAAGTTGTGTCTCATACCTAGGGGAATGGTGAACAGAGAATACTGATTCCGAATGAAACCTCGCCTCAAATGGATAAAAGTAACTTGGACAAATAAAATAAAGCCTCGAAATTCTAGAGAATATTTTATCTATTGATATTGACACTTCAGTATGATTGATATAGAAGTCGATGTACTACAAAATCAAAGGTGGATCAAAGGTTAAACAAAACCCTTTGTTTAAAATAAAAGGGTTGTTTATTTAAGGACGGTTAAGGCTAAGGAAATTAATAACATCAAAGATTCTAAAAATGTTATTGATTGAACGACATTCCCTGCCAATCAATCATACAAATATGTATATTACGTGCTCACAACTCTCACACGAAAAAACAGTGAAATCTGAGAGACATAAACAGCAAATGCTTCACAAACAAAAATATCAATCAATGACATATTTCGCATTCCATGTATTATATACGTGAAAAGTTCCTCTTTTTTTCACAAATAATATCAGAAAAATCGATAGCAGTGGCACTTGCAAGAACAAGGAGTACTAAAAGGGCCATATGTAATTTCTAGATTCAGACATACTAACATGAAACCACATCATACCAAATCACTGACCTAGGTTAACAAACTTTAGGTTAAGGAATATACTCCGTATATTCGGTGTACGGTAGACTTAACACTGTTTACTAAATCACGATCCTCCCAGAAGCCATACGCTAAATCACGATAGCTCCAAATAGCGACTTCAGAGGTCGCCAGCGTCACCTGGCGTGTCTGACAAGTCGGTCACGCAGCACACTGTATAACTTAATGGCCCATTGTACTCTTTTAGGTCTTAGGAATTATTGCCAGTTGAACGAACAAATCGTTCATTTGCTAAAGGATAAACAATTCATTTCAGTAGTTATGATGTTAGCCTAATGCGCTTAGTACCAGAAGACTTAGTTTTGCTCCATGTATGTTTTGAATTTATGTAACAATACATCTTAAACGTCTTCATCGTTTGCAGGTACTAATTTATCTGCCAGAGCTTAACATCAAGCTGTTGGTTGGTTAGTCAAATGCTTTGGCAGAATGCCAATAAATTCTAGGTAAAATGTCCCTACTTTTCTGGTGGAATGGAAAACTTTGATTTTTTCCCTGTCACTGTCTTAAAAGAAATAATTAATATAGTCTTTAAACACAAGATAATAGTTATAAATAGGTAAAAAATGTTTCGTTTCTTGAATAGGTAATTTACTTAGGAATATATGTAGAAGGTATTTCTACTTTATTCGCAGTCGCCAAAAATAACCTTTCGCATGCAGTGTTGTATACAGTTATTTTAGTAGATTCCAAATCCTGATTGGTGAAATAATGTATGTGTAGTAATTATTTTTAAATTTATATGTCGATGAGTTACAGCCGAAGGCGTATTCCAACTATTTATTTCCTAGAATGTATAGTACGTGACCAAACATATTTTCAAGGGAAGTAACAAGGCTATAACAGTTTAGGACTATATAAAACAGTCGCTAATGTCACCTTTAAACACTGTGTAGGTCCCTTGAAAGCAACGCTAGTAACTACAATACGTGCAGTACGAGTATAATACAATACTCATTACGAAACTTGAATAACAAGCCACATAACACGGTCACGGCTTAAACGCAATAAGATTCTTTCATGAAACGTTAAATAACATTCATATGAAAATTAATGGAACAAATTACTGAACTATTAAGGATACGTATACAAAATGTAAGTAATACAAACTTTTTATGAATAGGTCTTTAGAACTATTCATAAAAAGTCCCTCCTTGTTTTAACAAAGAGAGAGTACCTAATCTATCACATATGACAGATACACATTTTATATAAAGAAATGTATGTTACCTATCAAAAATACAGGCATCATAGTAACAACTACGAAAAAGGTTACCTTACGACAGCAGATAAAGTATATCATCTGGTAGGCTTAAAATGTGTCAAGATCTCTACGTAGATTCTATTAATATTCGTATGTGCGTTATCGTACACATAAACTTTTTAAAGTAATACGCAGATACTTCCTGTACTAGTGAAGTACGTAATTTGATAAAACGTTGAATACAATGATTGTTGGCAACATCGTAACGCAATATTTTATACCATGCAGCATTCAACCATATAAGTTGTAAAAAGCCACAGCCGAATTCCTTGATTTCTCATAGCCAAATTTCGCAGTCAATAAATATGATTGCGTTACTGTGAAAATTGACATCTGATTACATAGGAAGCTTTACAGTTTAAATATTTTGAAGATATCTGACAATGACACAAAAAAAATACCAGAATCATAAAATAATGTTAATTAATAATGAAATGGCTCATTTGGACTCAATTTCAACTACGTTAACGACATCTACGCTGTAAAGGATACACCTATCAATAAAGATTCAAGTACATCTTTAAAATGTAGAATTAAATTATTAATTTAGCCACGATTTAGTTTTGTTCTGTCGTCGCCTACTTATTATTCGCGCGCTGTAAGCCAAAAGACATCTTTTTAACGAGGAAGTACACCGCCAAGGTTAAACACAATGATGCGGTTTATAGATAACTCTTATCATTTATTTGTGTTACTTAGGCCCGTTCGCTCCATGCTCTCAGATTTTACTTTATACAATCTTTTGCTAGCTATACGTATGCTTATTTAAATAAAAATCGATGCATTTATATTACCAAACTAAATACTTTCTGCAGTGAAATTAATATACTTACATCTACATTTCCATACCGTAATTATCCTAAAGAATGTAAATAACATACTTATGTTTAAATTAATCGACCTAAACAATTTACGAAAACAACACAATTAATGACTTATCACAGTCATATTAATATTTTTTACAAAAAAAAATTCAGTGTTTTTTAGACCAAATTACTAATTATTGTAGGATTTTTCCATGAGAAATATAAGCCGGAGAAAAGCGTTAGGCTAACATTTACTACTATTTATTTTGTCAATCACAAAAATGCTTGCTTGTATGACGTAAAATGTTTTAGTGTATAATTTGGCAATCACGAATTATGTAAGGAAGTACTTACTATACCCGTATCTCCTTTTGCATAAATTAAAAAGTGACAATTGTTCATTACATATCTATTTTAATTCGCCAATGCCGTGTTCTCCATATATACGGCTGGCTACACTTACGTACATACATATTACGAGAATATTTCCTAATGATTTACTATAAAAAATATATTGCTCCATTACTCGCATTTTACTTGTAGTATAAATAAAATAGGTTTATATTCAATAAATAAAAATCCAAAAATATTCTATAATTATATTCTCATACGTATCGTTTTTTAAAAAATTCATAACTATTATGCCCCTGAATCGTTAAAAATAATCACGGAATTGAGTGATATGTATTACCAAATATAAAAAAACATTTACAATAACACGGTTGTCTTGAGCCTTGTAAGAGCTTATAAACACGAGATCCGTCATTGACGATTCGTCACGTAAACACGATACGTCATAACGGATAGACGTTCACATTGCACACATTCACATTGGAATCGTGTTTTTCACTATTCTTCAAAATATCCCAATTGATGTTCACATTCGTTTCGTGATTCAGAGTTCAGTCTTAGATAAACTGAAATGTGAACAAAAACTTCACGAATGGTGGTTTATAACGAACGTGATTTTTAAAAGACGATACGTGACTTATGACGTGTCCCGTATTTTTTTACAATTCGTGATGCGTGTGTACACGGGTTTAAAAAGCATAACCGCCGTTAAAAATAAACGAATTTTGGAAAAAGACGGTACGTCATAAATCACGTATAGTTATTTATAAAATCACGTTCGTCAAAAACAACGATTCGTAAAGTTTTTGTTACTGATCCCGTCCCCCGCCCGCCTGCATTCGCACAGTTCAGTTTTTCTAAAACGGAACTCTGAATCACGAAACGAATGTGAACATCAATTGGGATATTTTGATAAATCGTGCAAAAACACGATTTCATGTGCAATGTGAACGTCTATCCGTTATTTATGACGTATGGTGTTTACGTGACGAATCGTCAATGACGGATCTCGTGTGAATGAGCTCTTACATGTGTTTAGAAATTGAAACTTATGGCAACCATATGTGTATAGAACGCGTGACCATCTGCACTCTCCCGCACTGAGGCTGTTATGTAGCATGATGCAAGAGAAATATTAACAAGGTCTTCAACATTCAATGGGTAATTAAAATTGTCGATAGTCATTGCAAGAAAATGCCTTTTTTCCTCATGTTTCCTATGTGTGTTTGTCCCATTTTGGCCTAGGGCTTAAAAATAATATGCCAACAGGGCCAAGAGGTCCCGGGTTCAATTCCCGGGTCGGACCAAAAATTGGCCGCCGTGACCGATATCGGTTAAGAGGACATTATTATTACGTTCGGCCAATTATATCAATGTTACACCTGTCATAATTGTAAGTGTCAAGCAGATATTAAAATGAGTAAGTATATGAGCATGTATTAAAATAGTTGATAACAAACGATAAGTAGGTAATATCCGTGATTTTTCTTATCTTGCCAATCGTGAAGTGACAATTGAACAGCGCATTTAAAGTAATCTTCCTTCAACACAAGTACTTACATGAATGCAAGTTAAATGTATATCTCGCCAGTTGTTAAAGTATCTGATCGCGATTACTTGTGTGATAAAAAGGTTTAACCATCATCTTCCTAACGTTATGTCCCGTGCTTGGACGGAGTCCGCTTAGACCATGATCCAGGATGTAGCAAGCAAGATGGGCCGAGTACTCGGTTGATACTCGGTACTCGGCATACTCGGCGGGTTTTGTGATACTCGTACTCGGCCGAATAACTCGGTTTGAATGCCGAGTATACTTTGTTTAAGAAAAGTATTTATTACTAATTTAGGAAATCTTTGACAACCTCAATTAATAAAATCAAAATTATGCTAATGAATGAGTAGTAATGAGACAAAATTAAGAGAACAGTAATAAAAATAATCAATATTTAAAATTTAATAAAGGTAAGTTATGATGCAGGAACAAAAGGCTCTGCAGATTCTGTCTATTCTTCTTTCTTCGTAGACGTTACCAGCCTCCTAAAACAATCGCTCGCTATACGAGGTGCTTGCAGGTGCACATAGAAACACTCTTGCTAAACATGCTAGCTCTGGATACCTTGTTTGGTGCCCTGTCCACAACTCGAAAGGACTATTCTAGCCATCTAATTCTTAAGCAATGGGGCTTATATGATCATCGCGCTCTAGTGGCTGGGTGGAAGCTAATTCTTCGCTAACTCGGCCGAGTACTCGGTTGAAAAAAAATTGAGCCGAGTAAAACTCGGTACTCGTTACTCGGCAAAAGTGTTACTCGGCGCATCTTAGTAATTACATTAAAGCGACTGCCGATCTGACCTTCGTAACCCTAAGATAGGGGAACCAGGCTTTTTTTGGATCATGGTTACAAATCCAAAGTTGTTTGAATTTGCAGGTTTTATCACGATGTTTTCCCTCACCGTCGAGGTAGTATATAAATACATACATAGATTTGAAAAATCCAGAGGTACATGCCCGGGTTTGAACCCACACTCCTCAATTAAGAGGTGCGTGTCCTTACCATTGAGCTACCACCGCTGATAAAAAGGTTTAATGAATGAGGGAAAATCTTAATATGCTACTAAATTTCAATCTCAACAAACAAATACTGGAATGTCATAGCTTAAAATATAGTATTCGACTTTTTACTATGTATGCGAGTCTATTAAAAACGAGACATATTGCTAGGAAAATAACTGTGACTTTGTGTTTGTTATACTTCATGATTAAAGGTCAACCATCACAAACGGTTCCAATTCATCTTATTACCGCTCACAGAAGCGGCCGATCCCTTAGTAATGTTGATACCGTAATAATCACATGAAACAGCCTTGAGCTATAGGGGATCTATATAATGATCAACCATAAATATAGCCCAAGAAATACACATTCAATGCGTAGTAACGTTTCAGTGTAACTAATATACGCGTATACCTATTCCCTTATCTGAAAATATTAGATTGAAATGCGAAGTCGTATACTCGAATATCACATTTACAAACAGGGTTTTCCAAAATGATGAATTACTAAATACCGAAATCCTTTTGATCTAGAATATATAAAATTGTTTTATAGATAGATATAAATTTGTCAAGTGTCTGTGATTGAGATATTAGTAATGAGTAATAATACACTTAACTACGAATAGTTGGCAATAAAAATTTGCCGTTCAGCAAATTGAATGATTTCATTCGTCATAAATATTGTAAAGTTAAGGTTTTTGCAAAAAACACAAAGGTGTCTCTGAATCAGAGTAATGCAATTAACATTTCACATTGACCTTACACATCGGGCAAAGGTCATATTTTACAGTAGAAGATTTATCAATTCGCTATTTAAACGACAATTAACAAACGTCATGGTAGACTCAAAATGCAACGAAATATTACAATCTGTACCATCTTCAAATGTGCTTTGAAGTTGAGGGAGTAATTCTAAAGTCGGAAAACGAAACAACGGATTATAATTTTTTTTTGACCATGGCTTTTTGCCTACAATTGATTGCTTGCTTAGCGCGATGGAACCAAGATATTTGCGGACGTCAGCTGAAGACTTTGAGACCGAATGAATAACAAGTTTTTTCGTATCGGAACAATGACTTTTGGCCGTTTCGCGGGCATTTGCAGCAGAAATAAACGTCGTTATGGTCGGGCAGAGTGGCAGCGAGGACGAGCTCCCTAGGTCGCGCCATGGCCACGCTCACGCTTCACGCGTCATCGCGCGTTGTATAAGCACCAACAGACAAGCATCGCTTCCAGTTACACCGTCTTTACAAAACCGCACACGATACTCGATCTACGGGCCGAGGTTATATCGTTCAAATTCCTACACATCCACAGATAGATTGTATAACTGATCTTGTTACCAGGAGTATTACAATCGCGGAACAGGACTTGAGTATAGATTCGTTGTTTAAATAGCATAATAATAGTTCATTGCACACAAAAAACTAAATAAGTTTTGCTAATCGAGCGGCAAACAGTAAATTCGGGTACGCCGCTGTATCGGTTACGGTACATTAGATTTTATTTTTAGTACTGGGTAATAGTTACGTAAATATTTGTGTTTAGAGTATCGGAATATGCAATCATTGACTGACTTTAATGTGTCTGACTTTTAATAGTCAAATACGTTTGGCGTGTAGTAAATTCTTATTTAAACCTCACGCCTTATCAGTTGATGTGTTTCACTCGTAAATGGCACTGTTGCGTAGCTAGTTAAAAAGGCTGAATTTAATTTCCCACTAATCCTACTAATACTATTAACGTCCTAAGCGTCTAAAAGATTACCTTTTAATCGTTTCGTTCGGTAGTTTGGATAAAATTTGACATACAAGACGACCTTGACCTAAATTTGATCAAAAAGTAGCAAATATCGAATTAAAAACGGGGAATACTACAATCTAATTTGCAATTAACGGGAGGTTTTACTTTGTAGTCAGCAAAAATAGTAGCTTCACACTTTTTATATTTATTTCTATTGATATTATAATTATTTAAATACAGTTTCGCTGACCGTACGATCTAGGGAATCCTCTGTCACCTAATGACTTTGGCTACTTATACAAGATTTCGTGTACGTAAAGGTAGAATCGAAGTAATTAGTGGCTCATCAGCGTACGGCAGCATCAAAAGTAGCATAACGCTTTTAAACTTTATTTTTATTGACATAAGAACAAATTTTAACATAATTTCTGCTGCAGACAGTACCATCAAAGGCCTCCCTCGCGCCTAATGACCTGGTAGTGAGTTCCTGCATAATAGTATTGCATATTTCCTCTACAATTTGTTATAGTAATTTTTGGCCACATTAACTTTAGTTTTAGCAACAACAATAAACCCACTGCAATCTATTTTAAGATCGAACATGACATATGCTGTGTATACCATAGCACAAATTCAAAAATGTATTAATTACCAGTTCATTATAGTCATATTACCCGGAATAATCGCTTACATTCAAAACTATTGCAAAGGGGTTTTCAGCAAAAGCGAAACAAGAGGTAAACAAACAAAATATTCACCAGCTACTATAACCGTTACAGTACCAAAATTACCATAAATTGCGGTTCTATTTTAAGAGTTTTAACCCGGAAATAACAACTAAAATACATAGCGAAAAAAACTAAACATCCAATTCGCATGTACCACGTGCCTATAGGGTCACATTACATATTCAAAACAACCTGGAAGTTGTGAATGTCGAATAAAAGGCGTGGTGAGTCGATTCGCGGCATGGCATATTAATCGAACGTGTAGGTATATAATATTCGACCCAGTTGTGTATAAACAAAGCCGGCGGAACAGGGTCGCAGACGTTTCGGCGAGGTGAGCGACCCCGCTATCACGACGATCATTCCGGTTAGCGGCGGCTTATCACTGGCCGCCGCGTCACCGGCGCGAGCGCAGCCCGTACCAACTAGAGCGGGAAACTGATTTTTCACAGTGATTTACGCGCACTCGCGTTGTGACAATAGACATGTTACACCTCTCTCGCGATCGATGAGGTTCGTGGAGGCGTGATCGGTGAGCCGTGCGTGTCGTACCATTGGCCTTATAGGTCTGCAATAGCCGGTTTCTAAAGCGAAAACCTTTCATTGACAACATCGCAAATCGTGCTTAAGTAGCTTAAATCTTTCTTGCGGGATCAGCAATACTTAGGCACTTATATGCTACATTCAAGCCCCAGGCAGACACTTACAAATCATTAAGTTCGACCAAAAAAAATCCAAAGGATCCTAAAAAATTGGCCAGGAACTAGAAACCTGTAAAGTTATCAAAATAATGTTTTACGCATTAGTTTAACATCGTTCAGAGTCGACAAGATGTCCTTAATAGACATGCAGTGTCGTACAAATTAAAAAACACTTCAGGCCAAAGCAACCGTTCGCAAAATGGTAATATTCTCACTTCGAGTAGTTAAAATTTCCTTGGGCGAATAAGAATACTTGTTGCATTGACATTAACATCAGAGACATGTTCCGAGTCTTTCCATTGACGTGGACAATGAGCACAAGAGTGAATAAATTTTAAAGATCATAATGAATAGTATTGTAATGGTTATGTGACCTCAATTCAAGGAACGCTTAAGAATAATCATCTAACTGTACTTTACTTGGGAAAAAACGGACGAGCTCAACGCAAAGCAAGCGAAGCTTTGAACTCACAAAAAGCTTAGTAAATAAATCAATTCAGGTAAATGACTTCTAAAGTATTCCTGATAGATATTTGTGCAACTAAGTGGTTTCCCTGAATAATTACAAACACCAATACTTATATCAAAGGATTTAGCTGACATATCAGTCTTACACTTGACTTGAATCAATTTCGGTTAATCGTCTAGATAAGATTCCTATCATTTATGCATGTCGTAAGGAATGACTTAAGTGTACTAAGTATTTCACGTCTAAAAATTATTTCTAGAATATACAGGTAAAGCGATAAACAGCCTTGTGGCGACTCGACCGGACCTCCAAATTACACATAACAGTGGCGTGGCTGAGTGGGACAAAAACGCGCAAGGCCCCGCGGAGGAGCTGGCGTTTCCTCTTGCAGGCGGTAGGGTCGACAAATGCATTTTTGCTGTTTACACATGAGTAAATATACAAACGGCGTAAAGGACGATTTACGAGACGCTAGACTTATTAACTGGATACCCGTATTCTGAATACTGCATAGTGTGTAAACACACCGTATAAGATTTTTTTCTTTTTAAATAACCTCAAAGAAAATCGAACATAACCTAATCTGCAAATATTAGCACATATATAATTCCCGTTGGATATGGACGGTTAATTCTTCCTAATTATAAGTATATATAATATAACCTCCATCAGACCCATTGTTCCAGGTTGTATGTATGCGCCGGAAGTCTTAACAGGCCTTCTCAGCTATTAGCACGTACATAATGCTAGCAAGTTTACAGGGCAATTGAACGAGCTATCGGGCATATTTAATACGCTACCGGACATTCTTAACGCGTCGGTCTGCCTTTAAAAAAAAAACTTAGCCAGTCGGTAGCTCCAGTGCGTATCTCCTACGCGTCGTTAATTAAAGTATATTCTGGCTGCATTCAGATAACAGCATTTTGCAAATTATATTATAATTATATTCGTATTCGAAAGCATTATTTGAGTATATTTCGACATTGGAAAGTTGCAAATACACACTAATCTTGTGATTAACAAGTGTTGTGCCTACTGCGCATTGTAACATCGACGCATTAAGTATGCGTAACAGTCAATGTATTGGCTAAAAATAAATTACAATAAGCAAGAAAAACATGATCACTATCTTTGAAATACCTCATTAACACTAATGACAATAACTAGCTAACTTCCTTTTTCAACGTTTGAACTTACTAGAATTTGTTCGTGAATATTTACTCATGTGATAAGCAAAAGTTATATATAGGAAGAGACCAGATATAGACTATAAACACCTAACGCCTGCATAAGAACTGTTGGTGTTATTTTAAAAACAATTATGGAAATCTCATGTAAGGGGAAACTTTAATTTCAAAAAAATTTAATACATCGGAAAAGAGTTTTTAAAATCGACCCTTACATAGATATTTTATGACAGATACAAAAGAAAAACAAATTTAAAAATTTACATTACTATTGGTTATTGTAACAGCTCCGATTTTCTGACATAAGTTTTTATTTAATCCGTCCCGATGATTGGGGAACATAACGGAATGACCTTCCTGTTCATAATTATATTGTATTGTTTTTATAATTAATCAAAACTCTACACTTTAAAATATACGATAACTGACCAGTTATTTAAAAAAATAACAATATCTGAGCGGTTACATGATAACGACAATAATAACGTAACGAGATTACCAGTATCAACATTATATTACATTTAATCCATTTATCATATATTTTACACAATCGTCACACAAATCGTAAGGTGTGTCTGTCATATATTTGTCTTACTTATGTATATTACTACTAAATGAATGTATATAATATACTAGTAATCTCGTATGACAGATCAAACAATAATGTTTGTAATTTATTGACGTAATCAAGCGCGAATCCACCTTTGGACCACCAATGGGCATGTCCACAATCTTAACTGGACCTAAGTACACACGAGCTGGCCAGGACCTATGTACTGGGTAGGTACTGCTATGCTGGATCCAGCAATTTAAATTTAGCTGTGCTAGATTTAGCGACATGTGCTGGTTCAATGCCGCTGGATTTCAATCCGCGCTAAAGATTGAAATGCTTGATCAGGCAATCCAGCTGGGTTTAAGAAAGAAAGAAGTGCTAGACCCATCACACAACCTTTTATGGAAAGTTGGATCCGCGCCTGAACGTAATAACGCTTATACGTAGTACAGGATAGCAATCGAACACAATGTGATGTAACTAGAATAATTCTACAGCATAACTAATTTAATTATTGATAGCGTAAGTCACATTGCGTGTTTATCACTTGCCTGCTGAACATAGCGTTTCCATAATGGCCACATTCATATAACATAACTCTTGTAATCATTGTTCGAGCACAAAATAAATGACGTCAAAACGCAAACTGTAACCGCAGTGATAATAAGGACGAATTTTTAGATAGAACACGAATTTCAGTCGTATGACGTTTTATGAATCATAATGAACGTGACCAATAAAGAATCGCCATAACGGAATTTTTTAAATAGCATATGACAAATCCCATAATTCAATAGTTAGAATTCATCTTGAGTCATAAATTATTTCAAGAAATCTTTAGCGATGATATAAATTGGTGTCAATGATACTGTACTGAGTAAAATAATTGTTATCCATAATAATCTAGAAATTGTTTGCTTTTTAAGTGCAACTGCGAACTATGGGTATCGTCAGTCGATTATTAGATTAATAGTATTGCGTTTAAGGGGCATCTTAGATTTGAGACTTACCATCACAGGTGGCGGCCATGAACTTCCCGTTGGGGGAGAAGTCGACAAGAAGGACAGTGCCCGGGTGCCCTTTGAGATTCTTCAGCAGCCATTGGTGGCTGTACTCCGTTTTCCCTTTCCATGGAGCTCGTTTCTTGTTTTTGCCGCTCGCGCGACTCTCGATCACAGCAGTCTCTGAAGAAGCTTCTTCCGCAGGAGCACCTATAATATAATATAAAAAATATACAACAAATGTATACTAGTATCGCAAATATACGTTGGGCAAAAATTTTTGGTGCAGATTAACTTTTCGCTTATTTGATAAATCAGTACCAACTGGTTCAATCATCCAAATTTTCCCATCACGTCATATTTTCGAGATATTTGAGAACAGTTACTAAAACTAGCTATGACCTTTCATAGCTAGTTATCGACGTTCTTTTACGCTTTTTTCCCATAGGAATAGTTGGTGGAAAAGTAGCACGGTCCAGTATTAAGCCAAAAAAGTCTCGTAAATGGTATCTAAAAATATTTGGTCACCGCTTAGTAAAATTGCTAGTCGGCAGCCAATATACCTAGTCTTAAGTGACTATAGTGAATATAGAGAAATTAAATAATAGAATCAAGTGAGAAACTCTGATAATCCTCCAATTACGACTGACATAGCTCAAAGCCATATAATAATAGATTTTGATGAGAAACGTACCAGAATAAGTGTTTACGATTCCTATGCTAGACTTTGCTAATGCTAGTAAACTCCGAGAAACAATAATAAAAACCTAGTGATGAGTCGGGAATTTAGACAAACAGTGATTCACCAGTAAGAACATTTGGCATTCAGACAAATAAAATAGAGAAAGAAAACATAAAGAAGACATTGCGACTGTCTGGAACTAAGCTCAATGAAATCGTAGGCAGTATGATGAAACGATTAGTAGGTATAAATGTGATTTAGTGAGCTTCTTGGATTCTATCTACTCCTTCAGGGGTTGCAGGCGTGATGCTATGATAAGTAGGAAGATCAGTTTCTAAAAATGTCAAACGTAGCTTTATTAAAACTCTGGGAAAGATAAGATTCAGCATAATTCGAAATAACATGCAGACAACAAACCGCCGGCGGAAACTAGCACCTAACACATACGCAACGGATAGACGCATGAATGTGCAGAACAGAGAGGGCCACCCCTCCCATCCTGATGTAATTGGCATCCGCAAGCCACGCTGTCGTTAAGCAGTTGATAACAAAAGATAATGCGAATCCACGTGGTTCCAAAACGCCGATATTAATCATAGACAGCGGACTGTTCAAATTCCGAACACACTTTTCCGGTTCGGACGGACGAGGAAACTCAACATCAATTGGACGACACAAAGAACTTTATCATATCTTAACTCACGTCGTATTACGTAGAGTAAAATAATAATTTATTAAGAGCTGTGATTAAGAACTAGAGTTCAAAACTACGTGCCTTATCTTACGCTACGTTATTACGTTGTATTGATACAAATTCTGCTACGTAGAAACATACGGTGTAAATTCAAAACACGTGCTCATATTCTCTATATCTCGTTTGTAGTTCATACTTTTGCGTTTCGAATTCATGTTACCTGTTGACCGAGTTATAAGCATTTAATGAATTAAACTAACAGCACAGACCATTCAGAATACAAACATTTTCATTATACATATCTAAATGCTTTTGTCGGCATTACTTTCATTAAAAAATAATATAGCATATTTGAAAGTTTAAACCTCATCAAAGATTCTGCAGACAATAGATGAGAAAGTTTTCTTTTCTACTCCGTATGTCCGTATCAACATAGCTTAACATTGCACCGCATCGTTCTCAGTGAATATTTCGACATGTACGTACGTACATATAAATATTATAGCGAATGCTATGGCGATGACCTATGCAGTGAGTCACAATGACTATCTTACGTAGGCGTCGTTTTCTTTGGGGATTAAATGCAAAATCATTCCGGTTCATTGGTACATTCCACTTTGAAATAAGATTAAACGTTTTTTTACCGTTGTTTATGCTAATATCTTGCTTTATTTCGTTCGTATTGCACATACATAGGCGAATCGCTTTGAAATAAATTACTCGTGTTGATACCATAAAAGTAGACAGATTCACGATAAAACAATTCTTTTGACATTGGAAATGTATTTTCGTTCGCTGCAGTGTAGGCTCCGATTTCACGAATAAGTGCGTTCCCCTTATATCTCGGAGTTGTGAAGACGCATATGATATTCACAATGCGTATTCACGAGAGCTGTAAGGTGCAAAAAAAAATATACAAGAAAGTCAAAAACGAAAAAAGTTATGGCCGAAATAGTAAAAAAATAGATTTTTTTATTTTAACGCTTGAATTTTTGGAAACGAAGAATCATATCAAAAATTTGAGAAAATCTCCTTAGACAATATAGTCAACTACTTTACTACTATTTGATCCTAAAACAAAGACGATCTGGTTAAGGGTTTGTCCTATAGCCTAAACCTATTTGACAAAAGTCAAAAAGTCAAATTCCGTAGATTCATTTCCAATGTGCTCTATAGTCGTGTTAGGCACGATATCTGTGAATTATTTTTAATCGACTTCAAAAAAAGGAGGAGGTTCTCAATTCGACTGAATTTTTTTTTATTCTTTTTTTTCCCGTTCAGCTCATTTGATTTGGACAAAATAATTTGCAACGATTACAGCGATTGGTCACGGTAACTCCAATAAAGCAAAAATTAGGTACAATTCTTGTACGAATATCAGTTATACGAAAATATTTAGTAAAACTTTTGCTACGTTTTACATAATATGACAGTTAACGAGTATTGATATAAATACAGAGATGATGACGATGTATAAACGTTTTCGCCTATACACTTAAATGATTCAATCAGATTACGATAAAATACCTAGAAGATGCATGATTACCCTATGTTCGTATTATTTAAGTAATATTTTGTATTTCCACACACCAGTTATTATTCATGATGAGGAAAATGTTAATACCATGGATAAAGGGGCAGTTATTAAGAATGGTTTGCTGTATATGAGGAAAGAAGGAACGTGCCAATATTTAAAATAGAACTTCTAACACAACTCGCAGGTACGTACGTCCACATATCTGTTCTGGATAGACAGCATACTACTATGTTTACACTTTCAGTACTATTACTTTACAGTTATTAGTACACAGTCTTTCGGTTCAGCTTACCTCCGATACAAATTGTTGACTACCTTCCACTGGTAATACATGAAATAGAAATTGTGTGAACAAACGCTTTCTACCGGAAATTAACACTGTTTCTGTAAGAGTTAGATCAATTTTCAGTCGGACACTTTTACCCATGTTTCGATGTAATATTTTTAACGTAGGTATATGTTGTAAAAACTAAGTTATTGGTATATTATATTTGTCGTATGCACAAGTGATTTTTTGTTTTTTTGTTACTGTTACATTTTGCTTTTCACATATATATATTTACTTTGGTACATGTTGTATATTGAAACGAGACCAAACATTTACAAATTTCACAAAATTAAATCTACAATTTCTTTGTACAACAAAATTATCCTATGCGTGACACAGGACCTGTCTCGTCCTGGAACTTGTCCCCGAGAGATTAGGAATTGAAAATTTAAAACAATTTTATCAAATTTTATCCTAACTTACCAACTGCACTAAGTGGACGCGAACAGGCGTAATGACCCTATAAACAACATAGGTACATATACCTTTTCGTATATGTACCGTATATGTTCGTGATTGACAATCTCGCGAATCTAAAACATTTGCTGTTTTGCCAACACCTATAATGTTTACCTACCTGCAAGTAGTTATGCTATGCAGTGCTAAGGTCATGCTAATGGACTATTTTCAAGACTGCAGGGATTCAATGCTATAGCAAATCAATATTCGTGCAATACGTACTAATGTAGTCTTGAAAAGATAAATTAATAATTGCAGCAGATTTAAAGTTTTATTCTGGTGATGTACTATTATTATATTCTCTAAATCAGATATCGTAAACGTAAGATTTTCATTACGATATAGGTAAGTAATTGATTAAATAAAATGATGACAGCTAACTTTAGTATCCCTGCTGTACATTTACATTGTTACGAAAATCACGGACCTTAAACGGTATATTGTAAAACGTTACTTGCTTTGTAAAATGCCTTTTGGTAAAGTGCATCTTGAAAGTAAGAGGACAAATGGTTATGTAAGAAAAATGTTCAATTTATCTCGCGAGTGAAAGTAAGCCATGCGACGCCACGCTAAATTTAACTTTGAAACGCGTATTGTGCTTATGGAGAAGTGGTGGGTCCAGGATTTTATTTAATAAGAGGGCTTGAGGAAATGTGGGTGGTAGTGCGACAGTTTATAGAGTTACTATGTAAAGAATGCTATAAAAGTAGGAAACAAATATTCTTAGTCAGGGGAAGCAGTCTTAAGCCCCCACATTCCCCCACCCCCCTAAAGGAAATAACTATCAATCATATTAGCCAATTGATACACATATAATAATCAGAAATTAATAGTTTTGAATAGAATCACATAGCTACTATGATTGATGAATAAGAATTCAATAAGTGAATGAGGACAATTTGTAACACAACAACTACTGAAACTGAAGGAAGAACAACATACCAAACATTTTACTAATAATACTACCATTTTATTAAACAGGATAATTTAAAATAGATTGAGGAACTGCTAGCTTAAGATGACATTATTTACTGTAATTCATTAAAGTAGATCACATAATAATAAGGAAATATATTGTGAAAAAAAATAATAAAAATTTATTGTATCCACTCATTTCACTCTTCATAATGAAAATTCAGGGCAGGTCATGTCACTATTCTATGTTTAGTCAGTTGTAACAACATGATTGTTGTCACTTGGAAGGAATAAAAGTGTAAATACCTAAGAAATGGAATATAAAAATCATTATGTACAAAAGCAGGTTATTTTATGAACATGTTGGCTTTTTATAAGTGATCAATCATTTATATTTCTATAACTGCAAACACGAAGGGTAAAATCACTAAATCAACAGTTTACATTAAAACTGTTTAGGGAATTAATTGGATAAAATTAATATGTTGAGTCTTTTAGCTATTGTTAAAGTAAGCAAAAATATTTAACATTTGCTTAGTAATATTCAATGATTGCAGACACTACAAAAACCCAATGAGTGAAGGAACTTATAATAATGTTTGTAAACAAACAAACAAAGCATTTGTTGCAAAACATTTAACTAAGTACTGTTATTATTTTCTTGTCTTACCCAGAACATCCGACATCCAAAAGTATATTTATTTTAACATGATTCATATACAAGCCCTATTGTTTTATTGTCAAACCTCATTCTAGAGTAATACCAACTGGTGTTATACTGTATTAAATATTAATATTGTTTGGGCAGCTGTTAGTTGTCATAACAGGGTGAATTAAAACATAACTGCGTGCAATTCAACCATGAATGTCATATATGAAAATGAACAGACAAACTATTTCCATAAACCAATAACAACTTATTTTTATTATAAATTGGGTCAGAGGGTAGCCTATTAAAAGTG
Organism: Glyphodes perspectalis; assembly: GCA_951394215.1. NCBI lineage: Eukaryota > Metazoa > Arthropoda > Insecta > Lepidoptera > Crambidae > Glyphodes > Glyphodes perspectalis. Next base: position 7,950,666 of record OX596209.1, on the reverse strand, counting down.
GCTGTGGATCAGTATAAAATGAGGTCACAAATCTTTTGATCAATATGTGATATTGACTATATATTAATTATGAGCTATATTCAATTGTAGGTAAATGGTTAGGGGATTTTTTTTTATTTAAAAAGTATATTCATTATTACATAGCACTTTAGATTTATTACCTGACCATGTTCTTAGATCCTAAAATTACTAAATAAATGTATTATTTAACTGGGTACCTACATAAAAATAGATAGTTTACATATAAATTTATTGTAACTATATTCAATGTGACTTACTATTATATAGGCCTATTTTGCTACCTAAACATCCAAACACAATGTCAAGTGAGATGCAAGGACCTTTTTAAACCCAAAAAATAATGTTAAGTAATAAATTTTTAAATTAACACAAATTATTTCACTAATGCCTTACCCTCTGTCCGGTAGTTTCAAAGTAAGCAAATATTAATATGTAAAAAAAGGATGTTAATAGTGATATTACAGACAGATTTAAACTACCTACATTTTGAATATACCTACTTTTTTTTTATAATTTAACTGTAATACAACGGTAATAAAGTATGTCAGCTGCATTCTTTACTAATAGAGATTAACCGTAAAGAGCGCTCACAGCACGGCATGAGTCCATTCAATCGCAACACACATGGTGTGTTGAACCTTGCGACTGCGCTTCGCGGCAAAATGTGCACCCACGTGCACACCATCATTACAAAGTTGCCACCGGAAAAGTAACGTTCCAATAGCGTTTAATTATACTTTAAACTTTTTACAACCCACTACACACTCAAATAATAATGCGCTAAACTTACTTTGATTGCTCTCCGTTTCATGTTGGAGTGCTTCCTTTTTCTTGCTTCCGAAGATGGTCTTGAATAAAAAGTGTAAAATTACACATGTAATTACAGAAGATGCTATCACGATGAACACGTTTGTGTTCAAACCGGCTTCAATATCGCCCATTTTCACTCAAAAATCTTTACGAAATCGCTTACAAGTAACACAATTCTATCAAGGCAGCTGCGGTCACACGATCTCACAATTCACGTAAACTGACTGAACTGACTGACTGAATTGATTGAATGAAGCGAATACCGCGCAAAGTATAGTATGCCACAAATCATCAAGCAGATTTTTAACAGATATACAACGTAATACAACGTGATAAGCGCTATACAGTGTGCAGCATAAATTTGTTTTTTTTATGAACTTTTCCTTCTGGCTCGATGACGTCCTCACCGCCCCATACAGCGCTCGCAGCGCGGACAGAAAAATTAGAAAGCGCTTAATCTACAGTTGTCATATGATGCGGCAATTTTTTTTATGTTATTTAAATTATGCACAATTATTATTACAAACAATTAGTTCATTAGCACAGACGAGTAATGTAAAAGTCATTAGGTAGCTTAGTGGTGGTGGAGAACGTTTGATTATTATAAAAATTAGGTGCCAATTTCTTAAAATCTATTTAATTTCAACATATTATAGTTTTTTTAAATTCCATTTTATAAAAAAATATTTAATTGAATATTGAATAAATATAATTGTTTTTTGTTATTGCTAGCCCAACCACGGATTTATAATACTTACACTAAAGGTTCGTGAGCCCAACAAAAGGGTTAAGGAGCTTCTAGTTCTTGCGTTGAATTTCCTTTCACGAAAAAGGTAACTGAAATATACTGGGGCACTAGGTACATTTTAAATATAGAGACTATTTAGGGTATTATTATTAGTATTATTCTTCATAAACTATAGAAAATTACTGTTTCTGACTACCTTTTTCACCGACTTAAAAAAAAGAGGAGGTTCTCAATTCGACTGATTTTTTTTCAATCTTCACAGGAGTAAGACGCATGACATTAAAAAAAACTTTTTTAGGATCAACTAATACAAAACACTGGCTGGAATCTTTATTAAGAAGTTTTACCTTCCTACACTGGTTCAAGACAAAAAATAAACTGGTAATCTGACATTCATGATTGCATATTGCTATTCTGACACAAATAACGCGTAACGTACAAAAAATATCAGAAATGATTAATACAGTTTAAATTGATTTAATTCGTTGAATAAATAGGTACCTCTTAAAACTATGCCCAAAGGGTAAGCTTTTTTTGACTACATACCTAATTTGATATTTATATTTATTTCTTGTTCTACTGATGAAAATAATCTTACATACGTAGGTATGTAATAAGTGTTTTAAATAGATTTTATGTTTTACAATGAGAGTCTAGGATTCTTTTCTGATAGGGGCCTAGACTAACTATAGATTGGAAACCGTTTAATAAGAGCTATAGATGCCTCTTTGGAGTAGGCACGTTTCACCATAAAAACGCCTTTTGGAAGTTTTCAAAATATTTATTATTTCTATCTTAGTGTTAGTAATAATTTATTTTGTATGAGTTTAAAGATGTTTGCGGGAGTTCAAGGAAAATGATACCAATGTCGCATAGCATTAATTATCATTTACAAAAATTAATAAACTACATAGATCTGTTCCGTAGTCATCTTTATAAGATAACTAGAATATTTATTGATAAGTACGAATATCAAAATTAACTTGATCCCTCTTGGATCAAGTTAATTCGTGGTTGCAAACTAAGAAGCATCTTATATGATTGGCAGGTAAAAATAAATATACCAATCAGTTGACATTCGAATAATACATGACTCATGTTTATTCGCTGAAAAGACGTCAAATAATTTTTGGCTCAGACAGTGTCACTAATTCCATTCACTCAATATTTGACGTTTTCGTATGTTCTTTCTCTTTCCCACTTACGAGGTTTGCGTACTTGAAAAAAAGATAGCATCTGTCGTTCCGTATTTAAAATTTCTAGAAGGTCGAGTAAGAAACCATTCGTTCAACATAAGGCAGTTAAGTCAGTCACTAAAAAGAAAACGCAGCTTTCGTATCAAAAACTTTGCTTAATTTGAGTTTTTTGAAGTGTTCTTAATAATGCCTCGTCGAGGACGTTCTGCGAGTCCCCCGCCAGCACCACAGCGAAGGTAAGCCATTTTTTTTAATGGGGAAATATTTTTTTTGGCAAAGTGGGCATGTTTTGATAACCTCGTTGATTTCAGGGCTGCACCGCCACCGAGCCATGTGCCGGCTCACGCTCCACCGTCGACTCCAGCACCAGCGATGGCACAGCCCCAGCAGCCGTCTATGTTCGGACAAATGGCCGCGACCGCTGGTGGTGTAGCCGTTGGATCAGCCGTGGTGCGTAACCTCATTACGTAACGTAAAATAGTGACCCTATGGACTTTTCCATTTTTGTCAAGCCCTATTTGCACTAATTTTACGTTTTTTATATGGTGAAATAATATGAAATCGTGTAAGTAATGAAGAGTGGCGGACTGCCAACTGATCGGAAGATAGTCACGTGTGTATGACGTTATTATCTTGCTCGAAATCGTTTAAATATTGTTTTCACTGAGGAGTAAACATGTTCTGTGTGCAACTTTTGTTTTTCTGGTGCAATACTTTTAAAGATTTACATCACACCTGCACTATATGTAGATAGATACCTGGCTTCTAAATATATTTTTGGTCAGAGGGTAGGCTTTGATGTGATTCACTACTTATATTAAGTTAGTCAGTAAAAAAATATAATACCTATAGGTATGTCTATAGATATACTATCATGAGATAATTTATTTTTCTAAAGATCAGTTGGACCTTCGGCCTGGTATTATCAGGCCTGCAGCTAGTTTGATTTCAAAAGTTTGGTGCATTTTCACAAAATCTTTAAATACAAAAGATATTTTATGCCGAAATCTAAAACTCTGCTGCTGGCTGAAGTTATGTTTTAGTTGTTGGTATTTACCATGTACACTCACTTCATAATTAATGGGTGGTACTGTAACTATAATGTAATGCTGGCCAACGCAGAGCCTAATATAGCAAGCTCTTTGCAGAATGCAACTTTTCCCTAAATCCATATATTGTCAGTGGCACGTATGAAGAACCTTAAATTTTTAATACATATTATTTAAATTAAATATTTCTTTATCAAGAACTATTGAGTTGTCGCCATTTCACTATATTTAGTGAAGACTATTATGTACTTTAGCTAAAAGAATGAATATGAAAAATGACTGTGCAGTAATGTCCTCTTAAACAATATTGGTCACGGCGGCCAATCTCAACGAGGATTTGCCATCTGCTCAGGAGATATTATAGTGCACAAGTGTGTGCTCAGACACAGGTGCACTCTCTGTGCCTTCACTCTCATAGTCCGGTGAGACGGCAATTCGACATGACTGGAGAGGTCAGGCGCAGAACCAGTGGTGTTTAAACCACCAACTTTCCGACTCTGGACTGTTAGTAATTTCAATATTAAAATACCCAGCCACAAATTTTGGCCCAACCCGGGAATTGAACCCAGGACCTCTTGGTCTTTCTCAGTCAACTGCGCAGTAGTATCTTTGCAGTAGATTTGTGTTTTTTAATTTTTGTTAACTGTTTCAGGGTCATATGGCCGGTAGTGCTTTAACTGGCATGTTCAGTGGAGGTAGCAGCAGCGAGCCAGCACCACAGCAGCAAGCCCAAGCTCCCGCCCAGACTTACAACCAGTATCAGAACCAGCAGCCCCAAGGACCCTGCGCGTGGGAGATCAAGCAGTTCATTGAGTGCGCCCAGCAGCAGCACGATCTCTCCCTCTGTGAGGGATTCAATGAGGCTCTGCGTCAATGCAAAATCAACAACCACATTTAAAGTGTCATTGAAGCTGTTGCATAAATATTTAAAATATGATTCTTGTCTCGCAAAGGTCACTTTCAATGTTCTGTAAAACATTCACGAAGACAATACTTTCTTTCAAAGGCTACCTCAATGTGAAAATGTTTCGATTCAATCGTAAAATGCGACAGCTTCCTAGTAGTTTTTATTACTAATTTAGTCAAAGGGCAATTTATTTACATTTTTAGAAAAATTTTAGTGTTTTCTTGTTTTTATTTTTAAGACAAACATTGTGATGTAGAAATCTATTATTACAATTTATCCCATTGTTTTACGTAATTTATAGTGACATAAAATTATAAATATACATTTAAGACAATAAAAAAACCAAACCAACTATTTTGTTTTATTTATGCTAACTATTAATTATGAACCTCAGACATGAGTTTACTATCTCTCTCACACTATAATGTTTAGTCATAATAAAATAATGTATATATATATGTGCGCGCTTGCGCAGTGTGTATTAGTTTATAATTGGATCCTACCATAGGTGTATTTATTTATTTATAATATATTGCACCTGTAATATTGGTTCCTATTATTATTCCTATAGGAAGATAGTGCCTGTATAAATTATTCAGCAATATCAATAATGATGTCATTACGTACAAATTAGGAGCAACTTTTATAATACTTAGATTACCTATGTGATTAGGTGATTAGTATTAGTGAGAATTAGGAGATTTTTTTTATCCAGGAATATGGACTATGGACTGTAATGGCTAACCTAATGGGTTGGTTGGTACCTATTCGCTGAAGCAATCTGTAAATGTGTTTTTTAACTTACCGTTCTATATTTTAATGTAATCTATTATAAAGAATGACCAATGATTGTGGCTAAGTATTAATTTTAGGTGGTGAGTAGATATAGATATAATATAACTGGTCATAAAATCGCATTGTGTGTACATGTGTTGCAGCGGCGGCGGACGAGGGGGCGGCGGCGGCGGCGGCCGCGGGGGCGGGGGCGGGTACTCGCGCGCGTCCGAGGCGCA